>NW_011627265.1:0-43534 GCF_000204515.1 Acromyrmex echinatior | reverse complement strand
CGCGCGTGAGGGCTGACATCAAAGACGCGATCAAGCTCCACCATGACAATGCCCCCAGCCACACGGCCTTCATCGTTGCCAACTACCTGGCCCGGAACAACACCCCGGTGGTCCCCCAACCCCCTTACAGTCCCGACTTGGCTCCGTGCGACTTTTTTTTGTTTCCCCGTCTGAAGAGAGAGCTGAAAGGAAAGCATTGGGAGTCCGTGAAAAACATCCAAAAGCATGTTACAATGTTCCTAAGAGACATTCCCGTCGAGGAGTTTCAGCGTGCCTTCCAAGCGTGGCAGACACGTCTCCGCAAGTGTATTGATTCAGGAGGAGAGTATTTTGAAGAATTTTGAGCATTTGTACCGCTACGATCAATAAATCTATTTTTCCCAGAAAATGCGCATTACTTTTATAATGGACCCTGTACCTTAACAAATATCTCGAATAATATAGAAAAATATTTCAGAAGAAAATGAAATAGATTCGAAGGAGACATATTTTGGTCACGTTGTTTTTTTCCGGTAAAGGCGCCAAAAAAATATTAAGGCCATTTTTTTATATAGAATTACATGATTTTTTTTATATAATATATGATATGATTCCTCTAATTATTTTGCATAAAAAAAAGTACTTAAGTTGAGGAATTAACAAACCAATAGTTTATGAGATATTTTTTACTTTATTTTTTTTACTTTATTGACATAAAATATTTTTATAAATATCTCATGAATTATTAATTTTTTTATAATGGGGACGCTTTAACACTGTATAAACAGAATAATTAGATAAATCAATTAGTGTAAAGAAAAACACACAATTGCGTTAAAAAAATGTATAAGCAAAATAAATAATTTTTAATTAAGAAATTATGTTTTCTTTATATCATTTGATTCATCTCATTATTCTATTTGTCTTCAAAATACGTAACCGTAGAAACCATTCCATTTTCATCTAAAACGGTTTTCCGTATATAATATATTCCATATATTACAAGATATTTACCTAAACTAAATTAAAATGGGATAATTCATATAATAAATATAAAATTAACATAAATAATGTTTTGCTTCTATATAAATATATGCGCAAACGTAAAACATAATATAATATACACTAGAAAGAGAAAATAGAAAGAATTAAATAAAAGTGAAAAAAACAGAGAGAGAGAGAGAGAGAGAGAGAGAGAAGAGGAAAAACCGATTTTTAATAAGTCTACTCATTCAATTGCGTGTGACGTCTGTCAAATATAGTTCATGTTATTTAAGTGTTTTTCAAAAGGACAATAAAAAGCAAAAATTTGAACTAGAATTGTCAGACGTGCAATATTGTAAAACGATTATACAGTGTATCTTCTCAAAAAGGCGTTAAATACATAAGTTCCTCAACAAAAGTTTTTTCTTTCGATGTCTACCATTTCCTACAATTTTTTCCTAAGATTTTAATACTATGTATATATTTTTTATCTACTTATCTTGTATGTATTTAACGAATTAATTCATTTGTTATAAATTTTTTACGTAATTTTATTTATTCCGTTTATGCATATGTGCTTGTGTTGTGCGCGCGCGCGCACATCCCTCCCTCCCCCCCCCTCGCTGTCTCTCCAACATATGCGTTTGTGCGTGCATGCGTGCGTACACGCGCATATACTTCTTGCTTTGTTATTTTTTATTATCAATCGACAATTTATGCAAAAAAATATTTTTAATTCAAATCGCTAGGACTCTATGGAATATAAAAATTTATCTTTACAAATTTCAAATACTCACATTAAATTCATATTATAACATAATCTAACATTATACAAAAATATTCGCATATGTATTTATATTATATTATCATTCAATAGTAAATTAATTTTACAGAAATATTTAATACAAGTCAATAACACAAGTAAATAAGTCGCACATATACATATAACGCGAAAATAAATCACAAAATAATATAAGATTAATATTAATAATAACGGAAGCAGCTCCGATAATCTTAACCTTGATATATGTTGTCAAGATCATGACCTCCAACAAATCTTAGCCGTCGCTCGTTATTCGTTAAGAAGTTATTAACAAAAAAAGTTCAATTATATAACACGAAAATTAACTACTTCAAAATATGTTTGATAGTCGTGCATTGCAGGGGATGCCACGACTTCGACATATGTCGTTAAGGTTATGACTTTGAAAGACTTCCAGCAAATTTTAGGTGGCTTTCACTTTCGACTCCCCCCCCCCCCCCCTCCTTTCATCCTCCTGCAAAGGAGCGCACAACTGATCTTCGACTCTCACCCTCCCCCTCCACCCCTGTTTCAGGGGCGCACGACTCTCATTCCCCTCCCCTCCCTACTCAATGTACTACTTCACATGATTATATTGTTCATTTGTTTTGGTGGATACTTTTGACAAACAAATATTGAATGTTTTTTTGAAATAATAAGCGAATTGTATCCGTTAGAATCGTTAGATAATTCTACATAGATATTCAGTGTTCATTTAACATTATTGTCATTTACTGATATTTTTCAATATTATATTTAGCAGAAATAAAATGTAATTTTTCAAACTTTTTTAGTTAACTTTTTAATGAAGGCAGCTAAAACCCGTTGGAGGTTACTCAGGGAGCTGCTTCCGTTATTATTAATACAGGGTGGGCCATCTATTGGTACGTTTTTGAATTTCGTCGTATGGCAACACCGAACGAGCTACAGACCCGAAATTTTGACAGTTTATTAGTCATACCGTCCGCGGCACGAAACAACATGTTTTCTCTTGAAGAGCGTTTTGAAATTTTAAAAACTTATTTTCAAAGTCAGTGCTGTGTCGCCGAAACTGTACGAATTTTGAAAAGAAATATGGGTCGTGATAGAGCACCCACCGAAGGAGCTATACGCAAATTGGTGAGGAAAGTTCGTGAGAAAGGGATGTTAGTGGATGACATTATATTACGACTGTTTTGAGTGAAATTGGCGCCGAGGTAGTCCAAAATGTCATTAATAATTGGGGTGACCGAATGGCATACTGTAAGGCCAGTAGAGGGAGCCACATGAACGAAATCGTTTTTCATTCTTGACGCGGATACTTTTAGCTTCACAACAAAAAAAAAATTAATAAAAAATATCAATGTATGCTCATTTGATCGCATTTTTAAAAACGTACCAATAGATGGCCCACCCTGTATTTACCTAATATAATTTTATGGAAATTAATTCTGAATATAATGTTATACTGACAAAAAAGGTACAGTAACATATTTATTACTAATCAATTAATTTAATAAAACAAAGAATTTATTAATTTAAATTAATTATTAATTAATTTAAAAATAAATTATTTATATAATTTTAATTATTTAATTATTTTAATAATTTAAAAATATTAGGTGTTGGAATTAATTCGTAGCGTTTTTAATAAAAGAATGTTATTTATTTCACATGAGCATTAAAAAATACATTAATGAAAGTACTTCCCATCTCTTGTAAAACGCTACGAATTAATTCCAACACCTAATAAATTTTAAAAATATCTTTCATAAAACAAGATAAAACTTACTGGCACCCATAACAGGAGGTGGTTTCAATAAATGTTGATCCTTTATTTGGAAATTTTGTGGTGGTTGATGTTGAACTAAGGGAAGATTTAATGGTAAATTGGTATGTGGTAAAACTTGAGGATCCATATTACACTGAAGAACAGGAAGAGGCCGTAAAGTTTGATAGCCTGACATATGATGATAAGGATATGACGAAGGAGATTGATGCACTGCATCACCAGGTCCAACTGTATGTCTTCTTGTTGTATGATAAGATGTTCCAGATGGCAAATAAAGACCACTTTTCTCTTCCGTTTCCGCTTCAGTTTCACCAAACTGTCAAAAACATATAACTATATAATACAAACAATTTATTAACACATTAGTTAAACATAAAGAAATAAAGTATATAAGCTTCTTTTAATTTACAAATTCTTGATTTACACAGTAAATTGTGAAAGTAAAACAATTTATAGTCAGTATTACGAACAATTCGGAAATTTTTATTTTTCTATAAATGCATATCATTTGTATTTTTAATCGTATTTTATCTCATTAAATGTTTAGGCAACAAATAAGGAACATATACAGGATACAACACTGGTAACAACGCTTAAAGGTAGATTCCTGTAATTATTTTGAGACAAAAATCTTAATATGAAATATCAAGGCTATAATAGTTTTTTAATTGTAAACATTTAAAATTGGCGAATCATAACGTCTAAAGATATCACGTATTAAGATATAGTTTACATTTTGCGTTATATCACACCTCAACGAGTGAACTTATCATTCGTTAACTTTAAATGCTTATAATTTTAAAATTACATATTATAGCCTTGGCATTTTGGTGTTAAAATTTTCGTATCAAAATAATCTCAAAAATCTATCTTCTAAGCGCAGTCTTTATTAGGCACCCTGTATATTACTTGAATCTATTAAGAATGCGTTCCACTTAAAATCTGCAATCATATTCACAATATTTGCTGTTCCACTAACTTGCGGGCTCTGCGGGCGAAATCTTAAGTGGAACAAGTTTTGTGTGTACAGGATACCATTAAAGTAATCGTACTGCACTATAGAAAATATAAATCTGAAGACTCGAGTTCAAATGACGAATGGGAAATAGTGTTTACCTCTTTCCGGATCATATAAAGAGACTCTTTTCATATAAAAAATATATAACACCGGGAACAAAACAAAATGCCCGCGCAAAAAACAGACGACGAAACTATCACGCCGAATCATGAGCGACATGAGCTTGACGAGATCGCGATTAATGACGTCATTTATGACGTTTTGATCGCGACCACAATGATTCATGGTCGTTATGTGGAACGGGTTTGTGAGCATTGCAGGCGTTAAGTGGAACGCACCCCAAGAGACAATAGTATCTCACATCAAATGCACATGAGCGGCGAAACCAGCTCGTGTATAGTCGTGTATACAGGCCGCATGACTGCGAATATATGGGAACTCTGAATTTATGGGAACTTAAAAGTGACAGAACCAATTAAGTTCTTAATAGGTTTAATCGATAACTCGATCTTGAATTATATAAAAAATAATATAATATCTTATAAGACCATATATGTGTGTATAACATAAACTATAGAAATCAATGCCTTAAAGTCTAGCTGGATCTTAAATGCTTGTATGATTCTGTGTGAATTTATGTACTACGTATGTAGTCCTTTGAAATGCACGACGAAATGATTTTTCGGTCTTAAAACGCTAACTCTAAACTACCACAGTAATGTCACGACTAGTAATTTAACAATTGATGCTTTTTCACATCTTCGAACGATCTTAATAATGCTGAATGACATATTAAAATCTATAAATAATTAATTTTACAAATATTTAAGATCCAGATCGTTTAAAGTATTGATTTCTGCAGTTTCTCTGTTATCACAGATATACGGTCCTATAATATATTGTTACTAATTTATTTACGTCACCTAAATAGACATTATTCCTTCATATGCCAATTATTGCGAAGAATATTGCTAAGGCCTCGGTGATATAAAGGCTTAGGACGCTCGCCCGGAAAGCAAAAGATCCGAGTCCGACTCCCGGTCAAGGGAGTAATATTTTTCGCAATAAATTAATTATTGAGCAATTGCTGATGCGCGAATATGTATTAATGTTTATTATTGCAGTGTTTCATAAGTGTATACTTGCGATATGATTGCAATCTTTTGCGTAACTTTTTACTTTGCACTTTTTATGATTTGCAGTTTTTATATTTTCATGCGTTTTCAATCCGCGCTTTTTTCTTTCTTACGCTTTTATTTACCCCTTTATTTTAACATTACTTTTGAATTCATTAATTTGTACTGAAAAGGACCAAAAATATGATCACAATATTTGCGATACCTACGTAATACTGAAATAACAAATATTAATATTTGTTCAATAATAGTCGCGTTTGGCTCTTATTAGCATGTTGTTTTTATAATATTATTGAGTTGGATTTATTCTCAAAACGGAATTTTACTTAAAAATTAATTTAAAATAAGCGCGATTAAACATAAGGATAAAAAATTTGTATAAAATTATTTTCAACTCTAAAAATATAAATAAATGATGACATTATTCAAATTCTTAAAAATGATAAAACAATCATATACTTAATTAAAATAATAGTCTTAATTGAAAAAAATCTTACTAAAAGTACCTATCAAAACAAAACTATCGCTTAAAATAATAACATGATCAATAAGTAACATACATTAAAATTAGATCTGTAATCATAAATTAAAAGAAAAGCTATGGGAGTCGACAGGTGGTCATATGTAAAAAGTATATTAATAAAATAAAATTACAAATGTTTCGACTCTTGATTTGGAATATTCCTCTTCAATATAAAATACTAACAAATTAACAAAAAATAACTATTTCATTTTACAATAAATCTATAAAATCAAAATAATATTGTCAAAATAAATAAAGACGGAACGTTGTCAAACTAAAAAGCATAAATCTAATGTCCAAAGATAAAAAAATCATCAAACATCTTTAATATTTAGCAGAATATTTAAAACATGAATCTGCTTTTTTTCCTACTGCTTCTTGCATGCTACTATGTTGGTTATCTTACTAACTACTGGAAATTGTGTGGCTTACAGGCTACGTTGCTAGTTGATCTCTCAATTTTCATAATAGGCCAGGAGTTATTTTTCTTACATAATTTTGTGCTGGCTCGTGAGAATTAATTAGAACGCAATCATAAGTTATGTGATCATAGTATTCTCTTCGCAATAATTAAAAACAATGTAATCATCACTTTTGTGATAATAATTATTTACTCCATCATTATCACAATAACTATTTATTCCACCATTACCATAATAACTATTTACTCTATGTTTACTTATTTGAATACTTTTGCTGAGTGTCTTCTATCAAGCAAATTCCAGCTTCTCAGCCAGCACAAAAACTCATACCATCTGAATTCGAACTAGCAATAGACCCTGCAGCACTGCCAACACGGCAACAAACACACAGAAAAGGAAGCATCGTGTGCCGTAGACTTAAATCATAAATCGGAAATGTTAAACTGAAATGTTAAACAATCATCACATAACTATTATACTTTAATAGAAAATTAATTAAAAACTTATATTAATAATATAATAACGACGAAGTGACAAAACAGAGCACAATTAAATAAAACAAATAAAAATTGTGTGTAATAATTTAATAGTGTACTTCTAAGTTATACAATTTACTGTGCGAACCAAATGAATACCTGTAAAAATAAAGATGAGCAAACCAAATAAGGAGACAAATAAGTAATATCTGTCCCTTTTTAAAAAATAATATAATTACCTTCTCTAATTGATGTGCACCATCTGGCAAATAATCACCTGGAATACTTTGAATACTGTGTAAATTAGGCATTGTTGGTTCTAATCGATCAACAAGTAAATTGTATATAGCTGATACATGATCAAAAGTATTTCCTTTAATGGCTTGTAATAACGTATCTGCGCTAAGTCCAGGTAATCTTAACATATTTTCTATTACTAATTGATTTAATGGTAGTGGCACGCTTACATCAGGATTACATCTGAAAATGTAAAAAGGCAAAATAAAAAAGATAAAATATAATAAGAACAAAATCCTTAAATATAAACATTCTCTTTTCAATACAATTAACAAATTATTATTGTATTATTATTGTATTGAAAAAAATACACATTTAAATTCTTTTCAGATTGTAAAAAATTTTTTCTAAATTTTTATTTTTCATGAAAAGTACGGATACGTGCATACGTGCATGTGTACATGTGAAGTTTGTTAACATATATGTATCTTCTGCTAAAAAGTTGAATACAAATTTAGTACAGTTAATATTAGATTTATTTTTGGTAAATATACCGATGGAGAGAACCCGTTCCGATGACCTTGACGTATGTTATTGTGGGTATTCGCAGAGGAATAATGACAATGCAGGACCACTTAATATTTAGTAATACTGTTAACTGACGAAGGTATACAGAGTAACGGATAGTTTCGAATAAAATACAAAAGATAGGAGGAAAACAACGGCTATACCAGTAGTGCCAACTTACAGTAACTAAAATCACTACGCTGAACATCACATTTCCTCCCCGACAAAATAAGGAAATACTTAAAATAATTTATATATCCTAACTCTTATTTATAAATTAAATTTCTCAACTTGTTTAATCTTCCTTTTAGATCTTACACTAATCAGTCTTTACTTCTTCTCGCTCTATATCTATATTTATCTTCACTCCTCGATTCTTTAACAACTTCTAACATCTTCAAATCCTTTCCTTTGTTCTCTTCTTTATTCTGTTTTAAATAAATTTCCTCTTCTATATAGATTATGCGTTTCGCGAGTTTCCTCTGTGTCCAGATCCATTCTTGAAATGCCAAGAAATAGTTTCGTGAACGTTGCAGTCCACTTCATCAGGAGCAGCCTGATACTGAGCTATTCCTCCGGGTCGTTCCTTTTTTATATTACGCTACTTGTTGGAGTAGTGGGGGGGAAGAAAAGAATTGTGGGGGGGAGGGAATCGGTTAGTCTTCAATAACCGGGAGAATGGTTTTCCATATTTTATTTTGTTGTAGACATTATCTCTATTTAGATTATTAAGGTGTTTTTGTATCTCTATGGCTTCTCTATACTTTCTTGTAAAGTATGATGTAACGTTGGTTGTTGTGATTGTTTTATCAAACAGTATTTGATGTCTTGTTTCAATGTTGTGTTCTGATAATGCTGATTGCGTGACATGTTTTAGCCTGATCGCGTTGATTCTTTTATCCGTAGGTTGACCATTTTCCTAGTTTCTCCAATGTATACTTGCCCGCTAGGAACAAGCTATTTTGTATACACCTGCAGAACTGAGTGGAGGTCTTTGATCTTTAGGATTTCTTAATGTATAACTGAGTAGTTCTTTTTTACTTCGTGAAGAATCCTAGACAAATGCAACAAGCCTTTTTGTATTATCTGGCAAAACATGCAACAATACAGCTCCAATATCCACCTCTGACGCATCGCAGACTAGTTCAAGTTTCCAATCCTTATTAAAATGAATTAAATTTCTTTCTGAAGCCAATTCGTTTTTAATACTTTTAAATAGTTCGTCACACTGTCGCGTCCATTTAAATACTTTACTACGCTGAAGCTCATACAAGGGTGCTAACATCTATGACAATTTTGTACAAATTTACCATAATAATTGACCATGCCAATAAAAGCCTTCACTTCCGCTACACTTTCGGGCTTCGGTGCTTCTGCCATGGCTGCTACCTTTTCAGAATCCTTATGCAATCCTTCCTTGTTTATGATATGTCCCAAGTACTTAATCTCAAGTTGGAAAAATATTGATTTTTTTTAAATTAACCTTAAATCCTGTTTCTGAAAGACGCCTAAATAAATACTTCTTCCAAATTTTTTAAATGCTCTTCTTTGTTAGTACCTTTAACCTACAATGTCATCTATAAAATTAATTACATTTTTAATATAATAAAATCTTTTCCATAGTTTCCTCTAAAAAATTGTGTACGCTGGCTTGGTTCCGAAGGGTAACCTCTTAAGCAAATAAATATCCTTATGAATATTCCAAGCAAGTAGCTTACTAATTTCCTCAGTAACCTCCAACTGATTATACGCTGCTGTAAGATCTAATTTAGTACACAACAATTCTCCACCGCTTAGCGCTGCAAATAATTCCTCAATTCTCGGTAAAGGATGTTTAACGTCATCAAGATACTTATTAATTGTTACTTTATAATCTGCGCAAATCCTTAAACTGCCGTTCTTTTTCATATCTTTCGGCTAACTAAAGGTACTCCACAATGAATTATCCATTAATTCGATTATTCCTTTCTTTTCTAAATCTTCTAATTGCTTGCCTACTTTTTCTTTAAACGCTAAGAGTATTAGCCTTGTGGCTTGACAAAAATTGGATGAGCTTCTCGTGCTACTTTAAGATCAATTTTTTCAAATTTATATTTACCTAACTCCTCGTTAAATAAATCTTTATACATTTGTAACAAGACTTTAAGACTATTGCTTTCTTTTATAGAATACAAAAATGTTATGTCAATTTTAAAAATCTCATTAGGTCTCTATCCATTAACAATCTGCTTCCTTTTTTAATTACTATCAAATAAACCTAAATTACCGTATTTTGATATTTAATTTTGACTGAAATTTGCCTTTCTGGTACTACTAAGACACTTCCGTCGATATACATCTTTAATCGAACTTTCTAATTTACAATGATTGAATTTTTCTTTAATAATCTTTTCCGGTATTACTCGCACAGATTTACCCGCTCTCGTATCTAATTCCATACAAATTGATTGACCTTCGATGTCAACTTTAATCATTAAGGGCTCTTCGCTATTAACTATATTACATAAATTATACCTATCAATTATTTCCATATTTTCGTTCTTCGACTCTGACTAAATAATTTGCATTAGCGACTGCGTTCTTATTACTTTTACAAATTTTGGCCAAATGACCTTCCTTATTACAAACCTTATACTTATGTGTTCTATATTTGCACTTGGCAAAAATATATCTTGTGCCTCCGCAATATATGCACTTTAATTCATCTCTAAACTCTTAATGCTATCCAATTGCCTTAGCTTCCTCCTTCTTACCGTGCCTTGTTCCTTTTTGTTGAGTATGTCTAGTTTTTCCTTGCTTCACACTGTGAATGAATCTACCGTATTAGTCTTGAATGATGTCGCCACTGCTGCTTCTTTCTTTCTGGCTACTTCCAAAATAAACTGCAGTGTCGCTGTATGGTCTTCTTCAACAAACTCTATCACCAAGATTGACCCTTTCCTTAATCCGGCCACGAACCTGTCTTTAATGATGCCATCAAGTTGCACATCAAATTTGCAATTACTCGCTTTACTTTTAAAATTCGAGTGAACCATTTATTAACTGGATTCTTTTTCTGCTTGCTTCAATTCGTAGAATTCTATTCTTTCTTTGAAGATCGATGCAAACTGTTCCGGAATTATCGTAAATTTAAATATATTCTCGGGAATGGCAAGTAAACAGCTCATAAACACCGAGCCATCCCTGTTCAATCATGTCTGCGACCAACATTTCGTTCACAATATAAGTATATCTCGCTCCTGTTCTAATCATGCTATCTATCTCAGATGGCACGCGACCCTCCTTGCGCGACACTCGAAAAGTTGACTATCGCGCACACTGCGTGCGAAAGAGTTCAGTTCGCTTCTCAAATCCGATCAATACGGATCATTGACCGAGATTCGTGCTTAATCTTATCCCAAATATCGAGTGCGAACCACACCAAAGTTTCATCGCGTGTATCAACGCTGTATTTTGTCACGTAACATTACCGATATACGCATATCGCGAGAGCATTCAGTGCGTGAGCATTACCTGAGTTTCCGACGAGATTTGCCGGTCTCGTTGCTGCTCGCAATATGCATTTAACAGCTGCGAGAAATTATTCAACGTCATACCAAGTGCGAGTTATCTATGCACGCATCTAACCGAACGCATCAATTATCGGATTACGAACATAATCGCCTACCGCCCGCTTCGAACAAATCTTAATTCGACTCAACAATAAAGTTTAAATTGTTATAACAAAAAGAGTCGTCGTTATTACACGCCTTGGCGAGCGAGCCTTCCATACAAAGTGACACCAACATCACAAATTATTTCTTTAAAATTTCACAAAGCTATCCGTACAATTTGAATTCCGGCAACACCAGATCACAGAGGTCCTTTAAAATTTTGTAGGTTTTCTGTTCCACTAAAGTAATTAATATTGCTACCTTGCATACTTCTGCAATTTGGTTTGCCATGAAGTATTGCCCAAGACGTTCCTGATACAGGTTCCTCACTAATGTAGAATTCCGATAATGATGCTCCAATCGAATAAAAGTTAATTTTTGGTACTATCGGCTCTATTCGATCCATTGAGAATGCTAACTAACCTTGAAGAAACCACTGCTAAGTCTGTTCCTTTCTTTTCTTACTACAACTGCTTTTATCATTCTATTAATTGCATTTGCTCTTGATGCAATTGCGCTCTAAATTATTCTTACTCTCTTGGCCTATAATCTAGCACTTGCTGCTGTTCTATCATTTGTTCCTGAACTTTCTGCAATTGCTGCTGCTTATCTAAATCGTCCGGCATTTTAACTTCTTACCTTACAGCCGCCTTGGTTACAAGGTTCTCACTTAATCTTTGTGATTGGTACTCAAACCTTGATCCTCGTTGCAAAATGTGTTCTCAGGGCAATAATGACAATGCGGGACATACCATTTAATATTTATTAATACTGTTAATTGATAAGGATGTACAAAGTAACCCTCAGTTTCTCGTCAATAGTTTCGAATAAGATAGGAGGAGAGTAACGGGCGCACGCTGCTATACTAGCCAATCTACAGTAACTAAAATCACTACGCCGAACATCACAATTATGAAGGTCATGACCCTGATAACTTCCAATCCCTGAGTAACTTCTAACAGATTTTAGCTGTCGCTCATTATTCGTTAAAAAGTTATCACCAAAAAAATGACGTCTTATTTATGCAAATACACACAATCTTCCCCTGCGTATGTAATGACTTTTCACGCTAAGCGAAGTTCAACCAGGGAGTTCATAACCATAAACTGATTCCTAACAATTACTACGATTCCCATGATTCCTGTTAACCCTTTAAGGAGCAATAAAATGTATACATCTCATCTTTTCGTTCTTAGTTTTTTCCATATTTCTGATCCATTTTGCAGTTTTTATGCACATATGAATACTTTTTAGACTCTTTTGGATCTAAGTTGCAACTTTCATAAAAAATTATATTAAATTATTTATTTGCAATTTTGTTATAAACAATTAATGTAAAAACTTATTTTTTTCTGCATACTAGTTTTTCCGAAAAAAATTTTTGAAATTTTGAATAATTTTGGATAATTGATCTTTTATCCCTTTGAGGGGCACATTTTTCTTCTAAATTATTAAAATCATAAATTATTCAGAAATTATAGATCATCTATGAATTTCATCTATGAATGATCGCTGATTACGATTCTGATGTCAGAATTACAAAATTCAAAATGGCGAATCTAATATGGCGACTATTTTAGGTTAAATTCACGGTTTTTTTTTATTCAAATTGTACGAAACTGAATATACGAGGGTTTTTGGGGCCGCTGATTACGATTTCAACGTTAAAATTACAAAATTCAAAATGACGGATCCAATACGGCGACTATTTTAGGCTAAATTTACGATTTTTTGTTCCCATAGATGATCTATGAATTCATAAGTTGTTTAGAAGACAAATGTGCCCCTCAATGGGTTAAAAACTTCTCCCCCAGGACACTAGATGGCATTATATATGTCACACTTTTCTTATATCCACATTCTTAATCTGCGTTCGCTTTGGCGCTTACAGTACATGTTGTGAACATCAATTATCCTCCATCAATATTTAATAAACAATAAGAATTAAACGACACAAAGCGAAACACATGCTAAAGCGCCAAAGCGAACACAACCAAATATTCATATTACGAATGCACCGGATCATAAAATTACCGGATACCGGATATCAAATATCCGGACAGAATGTAACATCGGATATCTGACATTTTCCGGATATTCGATCGGATTCTAAAAAAGTGTCTTCAAAAAAAAAAGCCTATATAGAAAAAGATTATAATTTTACAACAATGTATAAGATATTATAGCATTATGAATATGCATACTTATGTGTAGAAGAATATTTGTATAAGGAAAAATTAATTTAATGATATCAAATTTTAACCGAATATTCCTAGATATTACCTGATATCCGGCTATCCGGTCAGATAGTAAAAAAAATACCTTCACGACATAGTAGTTCGGCTACGCGATCATATAGGTAAAGCATCGTTGGATAGGATAGTAGATCGGGTGAGTGACCGCGGTGACCATAAATTTTTGTATTTTTATCAAACTTGACGAAGAAATTGTCTCTCTTTTTAACAAGTTCTCTTTAGATAGCGCCATAAACTGTAACTCAGCTATACATAACAATGGCACCTTGGACCCCCTGGTCCAACCGAGAGAGAATCAAGGAAGAATGGAGCAGATAGTGATTCTCTTCTCTGATTGATTCCCAAATGTGTATATATGTACATATATATCATACATACAATATTAATGCGGTACAATAGTTCCATCATACTCCTACCACATTTCCTACTCACTTCAACGGTGCACTAAACATGGCGGCTTCCGGCTAAATTCGCTCCACTTTTCCTTAATTCTTTCTGATCCAACCCACCTCTCCCTCTACCACGGGGTTATCAACATTCCATGTAAAACAAAATCCTTCCCTCCTCCTCCCTGTCTAAAGGCGTACGACTTTTCACGCGAATAGAGGTCCACTCTACCTCCTCCTGCTTAGGAGCGCTCGACTTTCTACACGAAGCAAGATCTACTTGCATAAAAAGCCATTACGTCCCTAGGAGGAAAATAGGGTAGATCACGATGTAACAAAAAACAACGCATACTATTACGTATAATGGTGATTGCATACTAGAGCAATCAATCAAATTTATATTTAAATATTGCGCGAGATTCAAACGCCGTACTAAGACTATTAATAGTGCTCTAAAAACCATGTAATACATCAATATATACCGAGTTGGGAACGTTACCTTAGAAAAATAACGTGTTACTTTTTGTTACTTTTTGTTAAAAATAACTCGTTATCGTTACTAGTTACTTATTTTAAAAAGTAACGCGTTACTCCGCAAACATAATAAAGTAGTAAACACAGTATATACAGAGCGCAACTCCCCAGATTTCAGCGTGCCCAAAATTGAATTGCACATGCGCGAAGGAGGTAACCAATCACGTAACTAATTTTCTGTCGCATTTCTTTCTATTTCTCTATACTTTCTTTTTTAAATGCCATTAAATGCTCAACCAGCAGATATCTTGTAATAGAAGTGAATTGGAGGGAAAAGTACGAACAGTGTGTTATGCACAGTTATGTAAGATGCTATTCTACAATATTATGGCTATTTTACAATATGCTTTTTGTTTTCTATTTTCTTGCTTTTTACCTTTTGCTTTTTCCTCCTTTGCAACCGTTTTATTAACAATGTATTTCTTGCTACGTATCTCCTGTTTCTCCTAAAGTTCATTAATTTTTATCTCGGGCGATATAAAACAAAAAACCAGATAAAAAGCAAAAATACAAGATGTAAAAAATAGCAAAAAGCAAGAAACAGAAAACAAAAAGCACATTGTAGAATATCCAAAAAAGAAAATGGCAGAAAAGCAGTGTTCAGTGTTAAGTAAATAGTGACCAAGTGATAATTATTACAATGATCAATACTTGATAAATCCGCTCATTTTTGTAATTTTTACATCATTTCAAAATATACACAATCGACTCCAAGAACTGTTCTTTTGTAGACTATAATGTACTATTTTGTAGACTGTAATGTTTTGCTCTACTATAATGTATAATACATAAAACGTTTATTGTACTTAAAATGAAATAAATATAATTTTGACGCTTAGTGAATGCGAGATAGAAAGTTTTAGGGTAGTTTAGTGCAGAAAGCAGCTGCGAAAAGCAGGTCCATAATTAGTTACCTCCTTAACTCGCACATGAACAGTTGAATTTTGGGCACGTTGACATCAAAGGTGTCAACAGCGAGTTGCACTACTGTATATATTGCGATATTAAGTCTTAAGCCTTAAGAAATTGAATAAAAATTGAGTGTGAGAAGAATAATCGATTATGATTAACAATTCCTCAAGGCTTTTTACTCTGTTCGCGGAGTTATATATGTCATAAATTATGTTTTTTAGTTGATATGAATTGTTGCTACTATACAATAAATAACATTATACCAGCAAGTGAAGATAGATGGGTAAAATAACTATTTTATAAATTGTTATATACATGGCTCTATTTTCATGACCATCACTGTATGTTAATATGTAATATGTATATTATTCTATATTATTCTATATTACATATAATGTGTGTATAATACATGTGTACATTATTCTATATTATTCAACACAAAATTAAAAAAGTATTTTGACGTTCAAAGTTTGTAATCTAAAGCGCTTTTAATTATGTTTAAAAATTCATTTTCCGTAGTGTATATGTACATATTGCAAACTAACAAATGATTAATTAATTATATCAACTTTACCCGCATCAACTTTTATATCTATTTCTATACTTCGACTGGCTTAAAACCATTGCCGATGAATAATTTCCTTAGGAAATCGAAAAAATTTAACATTTTTTGTTTTCTTGTAAAACATGCGATTAATACAATATTTTACACAACAGACATTTCTGTGAACTAAATAAGCAATAACTACTATACTAAAGCAAATACTACTAATATGACCCAATCTATTCTTTCTTTTTTTTTTTCAATTTTAATTGGCCTCACCAACCTATTCTTTGATAGTTACGCAGCATGTATGTATGGAAGAAGCCATGTTAGCATTTTGGGGCGAACTCTGATTGGTCGAAGAACAGATGCTACTTTGAACCACTGCGCAACTTCAGGAGTGACACCTTGTCTTCTTACATTATGAAGTGGACCACGCTTTGTATGGAAAGTCGTGCGCCCCTAGGCAGAGAGGGAGTGGGGGATGGATTTCGCTTCGCGTGAAAAGCCATTACGTATGTAAGGAAGGATATAAGACAGTTTTTAATATTGTATGTGGCAGAAATAAGACGTCATTTTTTAAACTTTTTTGTTAATAACTTTTTAACGAATAACAAGCGACGGCTAAAACTTGTTGAAGGACACTCAGGGTCATGATATTGATAACATTTCAAAGTCAAGGTCATTGGGGTGTGCTCCCTTCATCGACATATTTACGCTATTTTTAACTGGAAATTATTATCTAATATTATTAATTAATATGCTCAGATAATAGATTCTTTTTAATTGTAATATTTTCTGATATAGAAAACGCATTTTCAAAGTTAGCAAAACATAAAAAGTAATTAAATTCTCGTTAATTTAACAATCTGATTTTTATTCTATTTCTTGTAACAGATAGGATCTAAATTATCATATTTGGATTTGGATCTAAATTATCATAATATTTACTTGTTTAATTGTATTTATTTTTTATTAATTTAATCATATTTATAAATATTTCTATGAATAACGATAACAATAAATGATAAAATAATTGATTTATTTATTAACAATAATCGTGTATGTTTATAATTTTTTATATTTATTTAAATTTTTTGATCATATGAAAGCTTCAAATACGGTCTAAATTTGTTAATAGGAGTCACGAATATAATTCATTTATTGAATTATCTAGTTACTTAGATACGAATATTCAAATTATCTGAAAGGTTCAGACAAAGGCCCCGCAAATCTTATGTAAATTAGATTCGAATTAGCTGAAATTTTACTATAATGTAGATCATAATGTCCTGATCAAAAATTCTCATGGACACAAGATCCAAAAATGGATAGTTTTTGAGATATTGAGATATTGTCAAATATTGGAAAAATGGCTAAATTCCAACATTTGATTTCCAATATCTCGAAAACTGTTCATTTTTGGACCTCCTGCCTATGAGGACTTTTAATAAGAATATCATGAAGTACATTATAGTAAAATTTCAGCCAATTCGACTAGAATTCATTTTTACATAAGATTCGCGAAGACTCATTGCTAGGTAGATTTAATTTTTCAAATATGAGATCTGAACCTTTTAGATAATTTGAATATTCGTATCTAAGTAACTGAATAATTCAATAAATAAATTATCTTCGTGGCTCCTATTAACAAATTTAGACCATATTTGAAGCTTTCATATGATCAAAAAATTTAAATAAATATAAAAAATTATAAACATACACGATTATTGTTAATAAACAAATCAGTTATTTTATCATTTATCGTTACCGTTCATAGAAATATTTATAAATATGATTAAATTAATAAATACGATTAAATAAGTAAATGTTATGCAGTTCACTGAATTATATGATAGATAATAATAAAGATATTTTAAAGATTCTGTTCATAAAATAAAAATATAATAATAATAAAATCATAATAAATTATTTAAAAATAAATTTAATTGTATTGTATTATTGTATTGTATTATTAATCTTGCTTATATAATTAAACAATTTTTAAATAAATAATCGTTTATGCAATCATTTATCACTAATACTAAATGAAAGGTTATGTATTAGCATAATATATTAAATATAATAATTATATAGTCGTGAGACAACTCTTCAATCATAAAATTCAATAGTTGACCAAATTTTTAACGTAATTATGTTCAAATTATTGCTTTTATTTTGAAAATTATTGTTTATATTATTAAAATATATAATTCATATCATATTACATACCCTCCAGGTTCTAATTCTATTACGCCATCTTCACTCATCCATGAATGCGCTAAGATTTGAGAAATACTTAAACGTCGCTCTGGTTCTACCACCAACATGTGTCTAATCAATTTTTCGCAATCTAAAATAAAAATGTTATTTATATTATACAAGTTTGCATATATTATTTTGAATCTAATTTACATATACTCTTTAAACCATGAAATAAACAATTTAATAAAAGGAGCATGAAAGCCTCCACTAGTTCTCAATGTGACAAACAATCTTTATAAAATAATTATTTAGTACAATATAACAAATATATAAACATTTCGATCTCCTATCATGTATTGTAATTTAATATAACATGTTATAAAAGAGCTCGCGTTTTCATTCTGTTTTATCACTGCTGAATTCAAAATTAAATTCTTATTGATTATACAATGATTTCTTCTCTTCTACATTATAATAGCTTCGTGTGAAGAGCTAATTCTCAAAAATCAATCACGACAATCATGGTTTCTCCAATTGCACAGAATTCATAAGTCCTGTGATTCTTTCTTCATGACTGTCAGATACCAAAATTTCTCAGTCAATAAAATTAATGCACGGTGAAAGAATCATGAAAAATGCTTTTTATAAACTAATACATCTAAATCATGCCACTGTTAATCAATGGTTGAAATAAAAGGAAAAATATTACATATAGATGCTAAGAAAATTTTAATTTCCATCAATATTTACACAGTCTCAATATAAATTCTTTAAAAGACCAAGGTTTGGTAATGACTAATAAATTAAAAGTTAAGAAATAAAGTTAAAAAGTTAATAAGCATTTAACTTTTAATTTAACTTAGTTAATTTTAAATCAGTTAATTTTTAATTTTAATCAGTTAAAATTAAAAACATATTGATTTTAACGTATTCAAATTTTTCAAATTAAAAATTTACTTTCATAATAATTATTTAGTATCTATCTAATGATCACTATCTTTATTTAAATTCCTTACATACAGGATTGAAGGAAAAGTTCTATGATATTTTGTTAGTTCAAAATTATATAATATCTTCGTCAAAAATGAGCAAAATTTAAATTTAGAAAAAAGGTTTTAAAGCTTGAAATCTCTACTTTCAAAAGGTTATTGTACTTTTTAGGTTCATGTGAATTTGGTAATTTTACATATAGAAAACGAGCTGAAAGTGAAAGGAAATTTCTATTCTTATTTTGTAGGTTTATCATGTGCCAAAAAAATTTACGACTATTCATCATAAAAACTTGAAATTTTCCTTACAAAATCGTTTTTTAAAAATGTTCCTACAATTTTTGTTCTTGAGTTATTCGCGAGTTAAGGAAAAAGGAGCATTCTGCCTTTGATTGCTCATAACTTCATTAAAAATCGTATTGCAAAAAAAAACAGATTCTGAAACATTGTTCACCAATGATATAATTGCCTTTTTTTTTTTCAAAAATAGAATATGTACACAATAAGAACAATAAGAATCTTACTGGACCATACATTTGAAAATTCAACAATAAGAAATAGAAGTAATGGCCATAATGGTCAAAGCTAAATCTTTAATGCTTAAATAATTCAATCTGAATTACTACATATACTATATATTTACATGTATATACACTATTTGTTTTTTCATTCAAACTGCGCGCCGAATTGGTTTTTCGGGTTTATAAGCGCAATTAAGGAGGTTCTCGCATTACTTTCTAGTCAATAGACAGTTTATTCATAATAATATGTAAAACAATTAAAATAATGGAATAAAAATATTAGTAACAATATCTTATGCCATAATTATTGTTAATTTTATGTCACTAAATATTTTCAAAATGACAAAATAAAAGTTGTAAGATGCTGATGTACGCATCATCCATTTAACATATATTCTAGCTTTTTTCATTAAAGAATATAAATTTCTTGTAAATTATATGGTCAGTATAATTGAAACTGTACGAGAACAAAACTTAAGTGTTTTTATAATTATAATGATTTTTAAATTGCTATCTTATACGCAAGTTTCTCAATTTAAAAGAGAATAATTACAGAATAAGATTATATTTTCAACTTGTAATGTAAAATTCTATAAATTTATAATTAAATATCATCAAAATGATAAAAATCAATGACATTTTTTCTACATATTATTGATATTATTAACTTTTGTATTACATGTATATTATATAGACTTGTCTTATATTTCATCAAATCTCCTTAAACTACTGTAATAATATCACGAATTGACAAGTAATTTTAATAATTTGATGCTCAGGCATCCTATTAGAAAAATGTTAATATGCTGAAAAACTGTAAATTTATATTGCAAAAAATGTTTCCTTGGCCGAGAGAACCTGGATCTTATGTATTCCGTACAAGCGTTCTTGCCTTTATACTAGCGAGGCCTTAGTAATATTCATCGCAATAATCAGTGTATGAAAACGTTTTTCTTTCAAGCAACGCAATATAAACAATAAGAACAGTAGAATCTTATTGGACCGTACATTTGAAAATTCAATAATAAGAAATAGAAGTAATGGCCATAACGGTTAAAGCTAGATCTTTAGTGCTTAAATAATTTACTCTGAATTACTATACAGGGTGTCCCATTTTAATCGATTGATCATTGATTAAATATCTCTTGAACAATGCACTTTAGGGAAAAATATTTCAGACAAAAGTTTTGAAACCTCGGGGGACATAAAATGATAACATTGGATTGCTCTTGAGTAGCGTCGTCAAGGTCAAGACAAGATCACTTTGAATTTTTGAATAGAATCCCCCATTTTTCATTACATATTCTTATAGCATACTCGAGAACTTCCCAAAACATTATAACTAAATATTCTTTTATTAAGTATTTTTCGAGTTAAAAGACTGAAAAGTTACAATATTGTTAGCATTAGCATTTGTACAGGTGTTCGACCGACGGCTAAAACTTTTTGAATATTGTTGAGGGCCGTCACCTTGACAACATCTGTCAAGATCAAGACGATTGGAGGTTGTTCCTCGTATTTTCATTATTTCAATTTTTACCATAAAAATGAAAATAATAATTGTAAATGATGAAGTAACATATGGAGTCCTCCCCTCCTCTCCCACCCACCCCCCCACTGCCTCTCACAACCGGCCCCCCCCCCCCCCCCCCCCCCCCCCCCGATTGACTCTAAAGGATTATATGAAGGTCACAATGCGTCAGGATCACAAAGAAGCACACGTGCACTTCGAATCAAAATTGCATCATATGTCCAGCCGAAAATCGTCTTGCTTCAGAGTATCAAAAAGCATGTTCCTATCGCTGGCTAACTGGAGATGCAGCTGCCACAGTCTAGTGTCTTGCTATCTCTCCATCTTCACCTCGTCTTCCTAGAACTGTCTATCACATGCGCGATGCATGACTAAGAGGAATTCGGGATCTCACGGAACACATGCATTTCATTATCTTTCGTTCGTCGAGGCTTGACGCCACAAAGAAGCACATGTGTGAAATCCCATTAATAAATTTCTTTAATAATCATAGTTGTCATTCACTTGCTAGTGTCACTTGCTGCATTGTTGCTAATCCAGTCGCAGGCGGAGACTCGTGGCGAATTTAATACTTTCAGTATTTTCACAAGTTTTTCTATTGTCCTATAATTATGGATTACTCGAAATAAATCGATATGATCAGAATTTTAGATGAGGCCAGGAATAATTATAGGATAGCTGAAAGGATTTATGTCGAAACATTTCCGGACGTTTCCGTAGACGTCATCCTAATAGAACGGTAATTAAAAGACTATGTGAAAGGACAGGGCACTCAACAAATACGTCGAAAATCTGGCCCTAATGAAGCCACGTCTCTAACTGTTCTGAGTACCGTTTTTCTAAATCCTCAGATATCAACGCGACAAATAGAAAAGAAACAAGACATCTAAACAGCCAATCGTGTGCTCAAGGCTTACAAGTTCCACACTATACTATCCATCTAACTCAGTAATTAGAAGAGGAGGATTTCCAACGCAGTTTACGTTTTTATAATTGGGCTCAAGATCAAGAATCCAAGAAAATCCTAGATTTTTTCTGAAATTCTTTTTTCAGACAAAGTCACATTCGGTAACAAAGGTGGTATTAATAAACACAACTGCCATTATTATTCAGCCGTTAATCCACATTGGCAAAAAAGCCGAGTTTCAGAGGCAGTGGTCTATTAACGTCTGGGCAGGCATTTTGGGAAATGTTATTGTTGATCCATATTTCTTTGAAGAAAATCTCACTGCGGCCAATTACTTAACATTTCTCAGAAATGACCTGGTTAATCTTTTGAGACATGTCGGCAATAATGTGCGCAATCGAATATGGATTCAACAAGACAGAGCACCGGCTCATAGATCTCGAGCAGTTAAAGAATATTTAAATTTGGAAAGGTTCCTTAATAGATGGATTGGTATGGGATTCAAGAATGGCCTGCAAGATCGCACTTAACGCCTCTAGATTTTTATCTTTGGAGTTATATCAAAATCAAGTTTATTCCAAGGAACCTACGATTATACAGAATATGAAAAACCATATCAGAGAAGCATGCAGAAATATTAATGCAGTCGTCCTCCGAAAAGTTGTGGACGATTTTTAGCATTGATTGGACCTGTGCATACAAGTGAGAGGCCAGATTTTCGAACATTTAAAGTGATTAAACACAAGCATAGATCTTACCTTCATTGACTGGAAAGTATCCAGACATTGCCTTTATCGGCTGAGGCATCCCCGGTCTTGCCTTGATTGGCTGGATCGTGCCCAGATATTGCCGTGACTAGTTGAGTCATTTCCTGGTCTCATCTTAGATGGCTTAGATCAAATACGATCTTGCCTTAAGTGGCTGGGTCAGATATGATCTTATCTTAGATAGCTGGGTCAGATACGATCTTGCCTTAAGTGGCTGAATCAGATACGATCTTGCCTTAGGTGGTTGGATTATCAATTGGCCTTATTTTAAATTAATGGATCACCGCGATCAACGACTTTACCTTTAGTTTACGAGCTATTATTTTGACACAAAGAATATTACGACTTTCATATGACTTTTTGGGATTAATCGAGCCGCACATGTTACCTCATTATTTTAAATTATTATTTTCGTGTTCACTGTAAAATTTGAAGAAATGAAAATATTAGGAACAGCCTCCAATCGCTTTGACCTTGACAAATGTTGTCAAAGTCATGACCCTGAACAATATTCAAAAGATTTTAGCCGTCAGTCGGACATCTTGGTACCAATGCTAATGCCAACAATATTGTAACTTTAAAGCCTTTTAATTCGAAAGATACTTAATGAAAGAATATTTAGTTATAGTTTTTTAGAAAGCTCTCGAAGTATAAGAATGTGTAATGAAAAATGAGGGATTCTATTTAAAAAATTCAAAGTGACCTTCCCCTGACCTTGACGATGCCATTCAAGATCAAATCAATGTTATCATCATATGTCCCCCTCGAAGTCTTTTGTTTAAAATTTTTCCGTAAAATGCATTGTTCAAAAGATTTGAACAATTATTTGAGATGATCGATTAAAATGAGACTCTGTGTTCGAGATACAGCCAACATGTACATATTTTCCATATTTGGCGTTCGTGCGACATGCGGATCGAAAGCTTCTAGAAGGATCCCAAGTGTCCTTAGAGATTTCCAAAACATAAACTCGGCTATCACCTCGTCGATAAAGTCGAAAAACAATAAGCTAAGCCGTACGTCGCACGTACGCAGATCTCAACCACTATAATGGCGAATCAACTCGGATCGGTCGCAGCGCACGCGCAATCGTATGATGCAAAACGCGTAATATGCGTTCATCCCAATCAAGAATCCAGATTTAACGGGCGCGCATGGCAATAGCGTGCCATGCCGTTGCGCTCGAAATCGCCAATCGCCACCCGAAACAGAGGATCACCTTAAATTTTTCAATTTGCAAAAATCTCATAGGCGAATGCAAAGGGAAGCCTTGTTCTCAAAAAAACATAAAAGGCAAAACCGAGAAGCAATACCTCTCTTAGTTTTCCGCCGTTTTGAGTCAATGCTTCGCTATCAGTGCACCGCCAAGGAGACGCTCCGCCATCAGAAAACCGCCGCATTTGATTCGCAAAGAATATTATTGGATTGAAGCGAAATACAACTAAACGCCGTGTTACTTAAATTTTTCTCGCCAGCGCTCTCGCTCTCGAACACTCTGTATATAAAGGGTGTTTTTTAAGCCCGATAGAACTTGAAATTGTAAAAAATAAAACAAAAAATTAAATTAAACAACCGCGGTGGCCATATGCCGAAATCATTTTCAAATATTAATGCATTGATCTTTCGACTAAAAAAAATTTTTTGATTATAATTTAATTTTTGTGTTAGTTTTTACAATTTTAAGTTCTATCGGGCTTAAAAAAATCTATCGGGCTTAAAAAAACACCCTTTATTATATATGTACATTATATATATATATTATTATATCATATTTATAGTCATTCGAACTATGCGCTGAATTGGTGCAATTATCAAAATTGCTTAAATTTAATAATATTTCATAATATTACTACAGTAGTTTAATTGCATTTATAAGTTCGAAAAATCAATTCGGGAGGGGGGGGGCGCAGTTTGAATAACTACAAATATAATGATAGGTATATATGGTAAGTATATATGTATGTGTATATATAGTATATATATGTAGTAATTCAGATTGAATTATTTAAGCACTAAAGAACTTTACATATACATTTGAACTAAAATTAGTTTTCTTTTAACCATTGCGCAATACGAGGGCAAATCAATAAATACCCACAATACCGATAGACGATTACAATATCGATCTGTGATTCACTTTTTATTTTTGGATGGAAAAACATGTAAAGAAATAAAAACGAAGTTGAATGCCGTTTATTTGCCGATATTACACTTTTTCCATTGTATCGAAAAATACCGAACACGCTCATTACAAACTGTTCAAACTATCGCATGAATCACTTTGAAATTTTGTATGACGTTGTTTGAAAGATGGTAGTACACGATGGTAACTTGCATCAGCAATGTCTTCGCCTGTCTTCAAACACGGTACTTATTGATTTGCCCTCGTAATTATAAGGATAATGTCACACATTTTTAGCTCGAATTTATATATATTCTACATTTTAAAAATTAGCAATTACATCATTTGATAAAGCCAAGCTTCAGCTTTAAAAATCTGATTTTTTAATTGCGATACGATAATTTTTAACGGAGTTATGAGTAATCAAAATCAGAATTCTCTTTTATGTAACTCGATAAAAAAAAGTTTAACTTTCATATCAGATAGTCGAAAATTTTGCAACGAATATATTCTATATATAATTTTGAATTAACAAAATATCTTTTCCACCAATAATTTTTTCTATATAATTTATATTTAACTATCATTTGTTTTTCATAAACAAAAAAAACGTTTTCTATATAAAAAATGCAGTAGAAAACTATATTTTTTTAGTATTTTGTATAAATTTACTTTAAAATAAAATGTTAAATTTATTCAATAATTCTTATTATTACTGTTTTTTCATTTAAAGTAATTTATAATAAGATTGGGAAAACAAGACCGTTTTATGTGTACATCATTTAAATATAAGAAATGCCACTTGACGAACAAAGTTAGATGTTAAAATAACGATAGTCTTAACGATGAGGACGTTTGCACGGAATGCTGGAGAACTGGGTTCGATCCCCGGCCGAGGTAATATTAGGTCATTTAAAAAGTATCCGCGGTTTTTTGTTCAATTTTTGAATGAAAAAACCGCGAATACTTTTTAAATGACCCAATATTTATATTTGCAATAAGTACATTACAAATTTTAAGATATTCTAATTAAATTTTAGAATATTAATATTTCAGATTGATTATGTTGAAAGTCAGATAGTAACGGCGCGCAATCATATTTATAAATGAAATAAATTCATTTTAAAGAATACTTATATAGGTACAGTGACGGTCATAAATTCAGATCAGTCCTTTTTCTTCTAATAGAAGATTTCCTTCTATTATTTTTACAAATAAAGAAGTTAATAACACGCTTTTTATAAGAAAAAAGATATCAAAACAATGTTAATAATGTAGTGTGTTATGTTTAAATCCTTGAAGAATAATTTTGGAATCGAGATAAAAGAGATAAGGATTAGAAAGAAGAAGATATAGAAGGACATTTAGATAGACTCTGTCTCGTGGCTATACACACAGAAAGTGAATATTGCGAGCCGAACACACTTTTTGTTACTCCGGAATAAGAGTTGACGTCCCAACAAGATGTTATGACCAACAAACAATGTAAACGTCGATTCAAATTTCGAGTCAAGGAACTTAATCCCTATAATTTGAAATTGGATCACATGCGATCTCCTAAAAGACAAAGAGGCAGGATACGAGGTTTTAATTTAATAAAATTGAATGAAAGGACAAATCGTAACATCAATCGTAACAATCTAATTTATTATAGGCTAATGCCTAATTTGCAAATTAAAATGCGTTGTTGTATGTTTCCTGGCAATTGCTTTTATACATGCTGATAATGATAAAGATGCAAACTATTCTCCTGCAAAGTATCATGCATCATTCTTCGCGATACGTTAGTGTGTGCCAAACGACGCACACTGATTCCAGGATCTTCATAAACCCCATGAAGAAATTTCTTCTTCCTCTCAGACACAACAACATTCCAGTGGACCAGCACCTCCACGATTGTGCATAAGCTATTCCGTTTCTCGGAACTGCTGCACAACACGAAAAATTTGGCATCTCATGAAAAATTACTCACGCATAGAAAATCTCTCTGCGTAAATCCGTGCTGTGGCATGCACATTTTATCAATCCTAACAAATTCGGATTTAACGTTTCGAAAACATAAAAATTAGATTTCGACTCCCTAGCAATATTAGAGCTGAGCTATTAAATTGAATAATTATCTAATTAATTTTACACAATTGTTATGCAATATTTTATATTACGCGAAATCAGTAATACTGAGCAAAAATAAACCAAGTTATTCGTATTCCAAGCACAAAAATAATGTTATATTTTGACGAATAAATTCTGATAGAATTTGTGCAGTTTAACTGAACATGTAAATATTATATAATTAACTAGATGTTTAGTTAAACTTGCTACTAGCAAAAATTGATACTAGGATTTATTTCTCAAATTATCTTTGTACATTGCCGAAATAACTTCGCTTCAATCCTGTGTCACAAATAAAAATGTATTTAAGACCCAAGAATTTTTTTTATAGAAAAGAATAAGACTCACTTTCTTTCAATTCCGTATTATGGACAAAAATGGATTTGAGGCTCTCGAATTTTTTTTGGATTAAAAGAATAGCAATTACGTCATTTAAATTCATGGATTAAAATGAATTGCGTGACTCACAAGACTTTTTTCGATTGAAAGAATAAGAATTTCAATCCTACGTGGATTAAAAATGGATTCAAAGAATTCTTAAACTTTAACTGAATTAAAATGCATTCAAAAAATTAAAAAATTAAATTCGGCAATGATTACACAAATTCATTTCTACCCATCTTAATCCTTTTCCAGATGAGTCACCATTACCCGTTACTGCTGATCATTAAAAAAAAAGCTCACTTCTGCTTTATTACATAACGAGTTAAAGTAAGGAGTTATTTTCCATTCTTGAAAATTTTTTCATTTTGATAGAAAAGAACACGCCATAATTATTGCAGGGACACGCCACACTGCTATGTAGCCATGTAATACAATTCCTCGCGCTCCTCTAGTAATCCCCAATATCTGGAAAAGGATTGAAATAAATTGAAATAGATTCGTTTGATAATTGCTGAATCCAAATTGTTGATTTTTTTAATCTTTTCAATCCAATTCGAATAAACAATATTGAGTCCATTTTAATTCATGACATGGGATTAAAATTACGGAATTCCTATTCCTTTCAATCGAAAAAGTTTTATGAAAAAAATATGCCACTTTAATTTATGACGTAGAATTGAATCTATAGGATTTGTATGTCTTTCAATCGAAAAAGTTTTACAGAAAAAATAAGCCATGAAATTTATTTTAATCCATAACATAGGAGTAAAATTACGTAATTCTTATTCTTTCAATCCAATGCAGGTTTGAGAGCTTCAAATCCATTTTTGTCCATAATACGAGATTAAAAGAAAGTGAGTCTTATTCTTTTCAATCGAAAAAACATTTTTAAAGTCATGAATCCATTTTAATTCGTAACACAAGATTGAAACAAAGTTTTTTTTATTTCAATAAAGATAATTTCATGTTTTTGAAAGTAAACCCTAGTGATGAATTCTCAGCTCTAATATTGATGAAATTATACGCATTCATTACACATTGTAGAAAACGAAAGAATCTGGCAGGAAAAAATATCACTTTATCTCGTGAAGCGAAATATTAATCTTAAGTTGAAGACTGTTCAGGTTAGGAAATCTATCATATTCAGAGCATTCATAAAAGAAATACGATTTAACTATATGTGCACAGTTGTACATCCCTTAACATTCGAGGTACATGGATCATCGAAATAGCAGTTCCTGTAAGATTATGATTAGAGATCAAACACGAGATACAGCTTCAAGATGGGTGACCGTTTGAGAGCATAAAAATTAATTTGCTAATTTAGATGAAAATGGTTTTTTTAATTATAATTTTGTCATGTGTGCATTTTAGAATATGATGTACCATGTAGTTTATAATACTTATTTTAGCATATAAAATTAATTAATTTTATATCTGATTGACAATTGAAATTCATCTGAATCCATAAAAAAACGAATCTATTTGAATCCATAAAAAAGAATTATATTCTATTCCCGTATATGAATAAAAAATGATTCAATTTTACCACGTTCAATTCTTTTCTATACATGAATCAAGAATTTGGATTCAAATAAATTAAAATAAATTAAAAATTTTTAATCTATTTTAATCCTTTTTCAGATACTAGGCCTACAACGCTGGGCGGCATCTCGTCGCGCATTTACATAGCGATGGGCTTATTCGATGATTTTTAATATCTCGTTAACCCAGCAAACGAGAATGGATTGAAATGAATTGAAATGGATTCAGATTTTCAGAAATATTGATTCACGAATGTTAAAATGAATGCTTTTCAATCCTGAATGCACTTTTATTCATTTATAGGAATTGCATGGTTGCATATGCTCTATGCCTTTCAATCTAAAAATAATTATAACTATAATAATCTATATATATAATAATGATTGTTCTGTATTTAAAATTCTAATATTATCCCAATCCAATTCGTGCATCTCATTCACTTGACGTGAAACCACTGACATCTCAGAGGTGGATCTTCTTATGTCAATCTTATATTCTTTGATTCGAGTTTTCAATTTCCTTTTTGTTTGGCCGACATAAGAAGACTCACAATCTAGACAATTTATCTTATAAATCACTCCTCTTTACATACACGATCTTTATATACAAGATCGTATACGTAAAGAGGACCATTGTGGAGTGGTTTATAAGATATAGAACAATCATTATTTAAAAGAAGAATTTCTGAAATGATATACATAAAAAGCCAAATAAGTAGTATTAATAAGCAAAGTAACACTGAAGGTTTGCCTGATGTTTTTCTGCCTTTTCTAAAGAAAGATTTCTCTCAAACTTAATAAATAATGCTAGAACAATTTAAACTTTTTACATATATATAAATAGCGGTAATATATACGATATGACAAATAATAATACACAATATCACGACGAATTTTCATCTGCGTGAGGAAAGTGCTTAAGATTCATCATTTTGTCTGTAAAACAGATAACGATTCAATCCTCATAAAATTGACTAGAAGATATTAATGATAGTTTAATTTTTAAATTAGAATCTGGAAATTCTTGTTCTACATAACTTGTAATATGATAATTGGCGCTGCAACAATGTTGTACGATACAACTTCACAAGATGAAAGAACACATTTATACATATTTATATTATACGATGGCTGAATTTAATGTCAGATATATGTATATATAAATTCTGCGTTTTACTAATATTTGTGATTTTACTGAAGATAGCTAGATTGTGGTCGAAACGTCTAAAGATTTTTTATTGATGTAATGAATTATTAAATTTCACAAACAACATCCAGTGCTGTGGTTTCATGCTCCCTTTTTTTTTATATACTAAAAATAATATTAGCTTTTTCTGTGCATTGTGAATACTATTCAATTCAAAATTTTGTGAATAGGAAATGCAGTTTTCAATCTAATTGCATCCAATGAAATCTAATTGAATCCAATTGAATCCAATTAAATTCAAAAAAAAGTATTCGCTATTTTTTTTTTAAATGCGCATTCGGATAGAAAAAAATTTCAATCCATTTTAATCCATTCTCGTTTGCTGGGTATTAAAATTGCAAAATAGTACATGACTTTTCGACTCAGTCTATCTTCAGTCCGCCTTTACCTGCACACGAGTGCTGTGTCAATAATTACGAGACACTCTGTTTTATAGGTATTCTGACATACACTACAAATCTACACAGTACTGAAAATCTAAAGTATATGTATAAGTTGTGAGCTATAGATTTTTAGGCGATGCATAATATTTAAACACATTCATAAGTGCCTGTACTTATATTGATAGGTATCACATTGATAGCACAAGATCATAAAATTAACTACTAACTTAATCAAAACATTCGCGCTTTCTTTAAAAAAAAAGGACAATTTTTATTTTTATTTTTTTCTATTTTTAGGTATTTTCTCTCATTTTTTCTCTTTTCTCTTTTATTCCTTATAAAAATTCCAACAGGAAAACTTTTCAAAAAAGGAAGTTTTCCCTCAAAGTGGAAACACTGCTTATATCACTGCCATACACTAGTGTTTAAAATTAAAAAAATCAAAATTTTAAATATTAATACCTATTGGATAAAACACAATTAGATATACGACATAAACAATTTATTGTTTATGTAGATTTCAAAAAAGTTAAAAGCAAGGAATAGAAAAGTTACTTTTCTTCCATTACTTTTACAATAACAATTTGATAATAATTTTACAATTTTTTATGACTGTAACAATAACTAACTTAGCTGAGGTTAGGAAAATTACCTTAAAAAATAAATTGTTATCATTATGCGTTATTTATTGGAAAAAAAAGATAAGTAATCAGTAATGCCGTAAAATTACTCATTACAAGTTATACTAAAAAGTAACAAGTTATAAATTGCGAGTTTTGTTTTCAGTAACGAATGACTTTTTTTAATTTGTTATAAGTAACTATTGACTATTCCAACACTGGTGTTACATTCATAAAAAATTCGCAACATCATTATCAAATTGTTGTTATTACAACAAGGTAATTAAATAACTAAATAACGACAGTTACAGTAATTATTTACTTCTATTCCCTGCTTAAAAGCGGTGCAAACTTAATTGTGTGTAACATTCCCTTGAAAGTTACTAATTAATAGTAAGTATAAAGTATTGCTTGTTAGATTAGCTTGTTTACCTGCAGACATAAAAAATGGTATTCTGAATTTCCCTGAGACAACCACAGATCGTAACAACTGCATTGTAGGTCCATCAAATGGTAGAGCACCGCAAACTAATACATATAAGACAACGCCAAGACTCTGAAATAGTATGTATTGCATTTTATATATATTGCAGTTATAATAATGCAAGTATAAGATACATTAATAATGTTCTCTTTTATTATAATATAAAAAGATGTAAAGACACGCCAACTTCTAGGCTCCCGACTCATCTCTTCAAAGGAGATATTGTATTTCATGATAACATATTAATAAGAGATTTTATATTGAAACTCTCACTTTGTCAAAACATACACTTATGTTACTTTAAATACAGAGTGAACATTAGTTCAACTATAAAAAACAGATCTTTTGACATAATCAATGTTTTACGCCAATACAAGAGTAAATAATACAAGAGCAATAAGATTATCCATTTAAGTGTTTGATTTAAAAACTTTGTAATTTACTATGTTGTGGTTCTATTGATTATGAAAGACTATAAAGTTAAGGCTATCTATAAACTCATGAAAACATACCTATCGGGAGCCTAAAGCTGATCATGTCTACTATGATAGAAATAAATAGATGGAATCGTTAAAAGCATTTATGAAATCATCAAAACAAAACATAAAAATGACTAAAATGTGCTAAAATAAATTTTAGTATAAATAATATGTTTAATACCAAAATATTAAAAATTCTGAAGATAATTATTAAAAAAGATGGAAAAAATATAATGATAAAAAGTAATGCAAAACATGTAATATTTTTATTAATTTATAATATATCTTCACAAATTTATTAATAAATGTGAAATATGCTGCAATACCATAGATTCTATAGAAAATTTTTAAAAATGGAAGAAAAGAAATATGAAAAATAATGCAATACATATAATATTTTTATTAATTTATTAACAGAAGAATTTATTAATCACTGAATTATGATAAAATGCTAATGAATTTTAAAAATAATTATTAAAAACATTAGAAAAGAAATAAAAAGTAATATAAAATGTATATATATATATATATATACATATATATATATATAATACTTTTACTAATTTATTTAATTATTAACAAATTGAACACTGAATATCCTGTAATACTAAGGATTCTAAAAATAATTATTAAAAATAATTAGAAAAGAAATATGAAATGTAATGCAAAATACATATAACATTTCTACAGATTTATTAACAAAAATTTAATTCTGAATTATGCTACGGTACAGCGGAGCTATTCCGTCATTTTCAACCTTAAAGTAATATGAAATTTATGACAACAAACAATATCTTTTTGCAGTAACGTGCTTGTACAATCTACAATCCTTATCAATCATGATTGCTTCTTGAGAGCACAATTATGACCTATAAATTGAGTATATGTTATTCAGAAACATAAACATTATTGTGAGAAATGGATAAAATAGCTTCGCTCTACCTTAAAATACTTACTACAAATTTTAAAGATAATTATTATAAAAACACTAAAAAGAAATAAAATGTATTATAAATATTCGAGTTTAACAGGTCAATTGTAATTATGAATATTAAATTTTATATTTACAATTTTTAAAATTTCCTAAAGTGCATAAGATCATCTTTTTCTTTCCTAGATAATACATTGTATATAGAAATTTTGGAGAATTCATTTTGCCGCTCAGTTACGAGCAATATGCAGCACCGTCGTCAAATAGATCAGACATCTCGAAGATTTTTCGCAAATAAAAATCATACAAGATAAAATAAAAGGCACAGTATTATGAGATTCTTCATCCATATTCTAATGAAATAATTCTTTCTAAAAGTGAGTTTCCAAAATTAAATTTCAAGGTAAAAGTAAATAATTTTCCAAACAGAAAAATAAATTATAACGTCAAAATTACGTTTACGAAAATGAATCATGAATAATTAAAAAATGACTACATCAATATCGCATGCATATATACGCATAAATTTTTGTATAACAATTTTGTAGCAACGAATGTTTAAATCTAATTTTAAGAACTTGACGTTGTTCGTTCATGTAACTAATAGTCCATGAACTATAATTTGTCACAATACAAAATATGAAACAGGCCAATGAAAATATAACGCAGATCGCAACGCACAATAAATTTAACAAATTATGAAATCGATACATGAATATGATATGGACTTCCGAAAACGTCCAACGCCCGATTATCATGAAATTTGATAGAAATACTCCAAATGACATTAAATGAATGCCCTTAAATGGATTTTCACCGACAAAAAGGTTTAATGTCAAAAATGTTTAAGTAAAGTCATACACCACCTAAATACATTACCGTTACATCGCTCGCTATAATAGGGCGTGTAATAGGACCTGAAGCAGGGGGAAAGAAGGGTGAGAGTCAGGAGTGAGAATCGTACGCCCCTTTGCAGGGGAGAGGGGAGAGTCGAAGGTGAGAGTCGTGCGCCTCTTTGCAAGAAGGAGGGAGGGGGAATGAGAGTTGAAGATGAGAGTCGTGCGCCCCTGAGCAGGGGGGAGAGGGAAGGGGAGTCGATGGTGAGAGTCGAAGGGGAGATGGAAGTTGCTTCACGCCCTATTACAGCGAGCGATGTAATGATAATATATTTAGGTGGTGTATGACTTAATGATAATCGGGCGTTGGACGTTTTCGGAAGTTCACCCTGATACATTTTAAATTCTAAATACAAAATTTCGAAAAAACAAAATTTTGTATTTAGACTATTTGAAACTGTAATCTTCTTACGGACTCTCCAAATTCAAACAAAATGTGAATCACAAAGAGCGAGTGAGAGCGGTACGCAAAATAATAAAATACAGATGCATTACTTCTTTATTCCATCAGTTATATAATCAGTGTTTCAATTCACTTTGGAGTCCTCAGCAAATACAGACTTAACAATCATCCTTTGTCTAATGATGTCTAATGATGTCTAATGAGTTTGTATTCAAAATTGTAAAAATGTATCAATTTTATAATTTATTAAATTTATTACGCACCTGCGTTGTTCTCTCATTGAACTGTCTCGTATTTTGTTAATTTTGAGTCTATTAATACTTTTATACTGTTCGTAAATACAATAAATTGCAGAGTTTTTATATCAAGCAAATGAGGAACTGACTTCCAAAATGCACTTTGTCGAAAATTTCATTTTTTTAATGTTAAAAGACTTTTTTTTATGCTACTCTACGATGTTCTGAAAGCATTTTTTCACAATCAATTTATGTACTGAAGAAAGTCTAGACATTCGAAGTGCATTATGTCCTTTAACTAGAGATAAACAAAATGCATTTGTTTAATATTATGAAAAATAATTTGGTAATTTTGTTTAACATTTTGCATTTTAATTGGCAAATTGTTATTTTCTGTAAGGCGCGTAATTTCCCTGTAGCTTTTTTCTCATTTTCTGAAAATTATAAATTTCGGATAAAATGCATTTTGAAAATCTGCTCAAATATTATCACGACGTTGATATGCTCTACACTATTAGAAATATTCTTAAATCTTATTAACTTTTAAGTTACACAATTTGAATTTAATTTCATGACATTACATTAAATTTAATGTATTTATAATTAAAAAGTATATATTTGTGTACATAAAATTTAATGTATTTTTCATGTACACGTTCATTTAAATAACTACTGTAACTTAATTTTTAGTTAAATCATTCATTAATTTTAATTTTGTTCATAATCACGAGCTTCATTTACATGTAAAGGAAACTCATGGTTACATTTTTAACAGTGACGCCATTGGATTGAAAAATGGTAAAGATCTTTTTCAATTTCAAAATTTTTTTCCATTCTCGATATAAACTCCAACTCATAGATGTGTAAGACCAATGTGTATATTTTAGTTCTAGAAAAGAATTTTTTAATCTATAAAGAAAGAAAAAATTGTTGCAAAAATTATTGCGTTTAATCGGTAAAACAGACGATTAAGAAAATCCTAAAGTCGGCTATTTTACCGATTAAGTAGAACTTGCACACATACGATTTATGTGTCATTGACATATTCGGTTCGCGCTACCAGCAAAAATGGACGTGTCATGACAGTGCACGAACTACATTGAGTATTGGCCCGATTAAACATAGTCGATTAAACATGATTCAATTGGACACAAGCTACTCATAGCATGAAACTAGAAAGCCCTTAGACTAGGCCGCTATAATTGGTGTCCAATCGAGATATGATCAATCGGGATCTTCCCATTGATTTCACGCCCGTGCAGTATTATCGTATGCGAGAGATAGAAAATCAAGAAAATCAAGTAATTGCGCATCTCGTAATCGGCAGTATGTGAGATAACCCAATCACCGGTGATATAGAAGCAAGAAGGTGTAAACCTCTCTTTACTTCTTCTAATGATCGTCTTCCCCTCTTTCGTCCCATTAATTCAATTTTATACTTTCAAGTCGTTCCCGGAAATCAATGTTAGAATCACGCATAGAATGCCGCCTGAAACATTTATTTTTTCTGCGGAGACTTGGGCCATCCTTCAAGTTCTGCACATCGTCTCTGAGGACGACTACTTCGATATCACTATTTTTGCAGACTCAAGAAGCGTTTTAGAAACAATTATTCATGCTAACTTCAATCAGCAGCTACCTGACCAAACTAACTGAAATACCAACTGTTGTATCTTGCAACAAGCTAGGAAACAGTTTCGCCTGAAAAGTTAGGACCCACGAGGAGCGCTGATGAGTAGACTACAAAAAGATACTTACTCTCGTAATTCCAACACTTTAGTTTGAAAATGATCTTAAAGCTTCCACGAGTACTTTCTATATAAAGATTATGCGTTTCGTGGATTTTCTCTGTGTCCAAATCCATTCTTGAAATGCCAACATTTCATGAACCTTGCAGTCTACTTCATCAGGGCTAGGAGCAGCTTGATAATGAGCTGTTGCTCCGGGCCATTCCTTTTTATATTAGTCGCTTGTTAGAGTGGTGAGGGAGGGGGGAGAAAATAATTGTGGCGGGAGAGAGGAAAGGTGGAGGAAATTGGTCGGTCTTGAATAATCGGGAGAATGGTCTTCCATATTTTATTTATGTTGCAGCCATCTCTATTTAGATTGTTAGGATGTTTTTGTATCTCTATGACTTCTCTATACTTTCTTGGAAAGTATAATGTAATGTTGGCTATCGTGGTCGTTTTGTCAAACAGTATTTGATGTTCTGTTTTAATGATGTATTCTGATAATGCCGATTACGTGACGTGTTTTAACCTAACATCACGTTGGTGTTCTTTTATCCATAGATTGACTATTCTCCCGGTTTCTCCAATGTATACTTGCCAGCAAAAACAAGATATTTTGTATACTCCTGCGGAGCTGAGTTTAGGTCTTTGATTTTTAGGATTTTTTAAGATTTGTCCCATCTTTTTAGATGGTTTGAAGATAGTTCGGATATTATGTTTGTTTCATATCCTGCCAATTCGATCTGTTATTCCTTTGATATATGGGAAATGGATAGGATCCTTCGTCTGATTATGTGTTAGAGACCGTTGTCTTGTTTGCATGTTTATTGATTATTTTGATTATGTTTTTTTCGTCGTGTCCGTTTTTCGTGCAAGTTTTAGGTAATTCTGTCTGTAAATGTTCTTTGTCAGAGATGGTGAAAGCTCTATGTACAAGTTGATTGCTGACTGTTTTTGTACTGAGTGGTGATGCAACTCGATATGTAGGTATCTATCTGTGTATGTTGATTTTCTGTACACTTGATGGCTTAAGGTACCGTCAGCTTTTTTAGAACTTTATTTTGAATTTATGTTTCCTTTTACAATTTAGATTACCCATTGTTATGAATATGTTTCTCAATGATTCTTCATAGATACGTTCATATGCTTATTTAAAGACACGTTAGTTCCCTCCTTCCCTCGCTAACTCCCTCCCTTTCCCCCTCTCTCGTTTTCTCCATCTCCCTCTCCCCCCCCCCCGTCTCTCTCTTTTAGAATATTCGTCAATTGCCGTTTTGTAATGTTCCTTCAAAAGTGCAACAATAAAAGAGCACTAGACGTGACAAAAAAAAAGAACGATACGACCTGCATTCCTCCGTTCTCTTGAGCAACCTGGAGTTTCTTCATCAATAATAGCTCCTTTGTGATCTTCTTCTTAACGTCGATGAGACAAAAAAATTACAAAAATTAACAGTACAGTCTTCGATATTCTGAAATTTTCAAAAAATCAATTTAGAGAAATGCTTTAAACTTTAAAAATTAAATAGCGCACACTTATAAGTGCACTCGCCCTCTGAACCTGCGGAAAATTCGAAAGACATTCGTATTATGAACCGAAGACAAACTATCAGAATATCGAGGCTTATTGAGAGAATCGAAAAGAAACATTATCAATAAGATGAGTATCTCAAATTTTTAAAGCTGCCGATCTGGGAAATATCGGTAGCAAGTAGTTCGCGCATTACATTAGAGCAGAGATTTAGCCGCTCCGTCGCGTTTTCCGTCGTTTTGCGATCTACATACCAGTCTCTCGAATACCAGTAAGTATTTATCGTAAATTCAGTTGCGATAGGGCGCTCGCCACAACTAAGTCATACCGTGTCATGTAATTGTTTATCCGAGTTCATTGTCAAATTGTTAAGTTGAAAAGATGTTCAGGTAATCGAAACAAAATTCTTATTGTGTTGATACTTGTCCACGTTATATTGCATCCGAATCTTAACGCAAGCACTTTCTAATTACGACCTGCTAGTATTAAGCTAATTTTCTTATATCAACTTGCGACAATAATGTAACGACATTGTGAACTCACATTTTCTGATAGCATTCCAATTCTTCCGATTAATGCACAGAGTGTTCAACGTTTATAACTTTGCTGTGCACGAGTCATAAGTTTATACCACACTGCATGTAACAAGAGGTTTGTTCGCGTCGCATACTCCAACATGCTTCAATATGTTCCTACTTACTCTAACAAGCGCGTTTGAATGAGAAGAAGCTACGGTTGAGAGAAATAAGAACATTTCACTAAATATATCAATTGTTACTTCTTTTACTTCTTAATTCATGTGATTTTTTTCACTCTTTCATCCTTTGATCTTTTTCAGCTAATGACTCTTCTTCTGCCCATTTCGTAGCTGAGCTGACGATTCCGTCTGATTAAAAGAAAATAAAATAAGCCTGTAAAAACTTTCGCGAATTTGCAATATTGGAAACGTGACAAAGTTATGCTGTGTTCGCGAGTATTATAGTAGTTAATAAAAGATGCAAATAGAGTTATGAAAAAAAAGAATTTACCAGCAAAATGCTGTAGGACTGTTTTTTGTTTTTGCCGTTGCCGAGCAGGAATTCTCCCGAAATCTCAGTCAAAACTATCCTTCGGGATGGTCGCCTTTCAACAACTTGACTTATTATTAAATGTAATAATAACTTTCTTAAAATGCAGTTACAATTGAGAAATTATATACAATATTGACATGAGTGAAATATGAGTACACCGCAAAAGGCGAAGCCTTTACACAGCAATAATGCTTATAAACCTGAACTCAAAAGTTAAATATGAGACAGAACATGAATTTTAGTTAAGGTTATCAGGTATGGCGATTTTCCGTCAAAATGGTGCCTTGAGATCATAGTTTGACACACAAAAATCAATTTTTGGCGCTTGGCAATCCTGATCTTAATATACATAGAAACATAGTATAAAATAATACAATTGTGAATACAATGCAATAAAAACTATATAAAAGAATGAATGATGTAATGTAAAAAAAAATGAAATGAGGAACAACAGATTTAAAAGAGGGCAGAGATGAGAAAGAATGGATATCAGGAGGTAAGGAATTAAAATACTTAATTGCGATATAGGAAAACGAGATTTGAAATTGATTGGTAGTACGATGCAATGGATATAAGAATACAAGCTGAGAACGTAATGTATGTGAATGTGTATTACGTTCACGTATGTAAAAGTAATTACATCAGAATGAAACTCAGAGTTAAGCAGCACTCTTAAATATAGGATGAAATATTGAAAGCCAATGCATTTCATACAAGGTGACATAAGTGAATAATAAATCTTTGGGAATATTTATAGTCAACTTGATATAATGAAATTATGTGATCATATTTTTCTTACACATGTAAAACGAAGACATGTATTTTAGATACGTTAAATACAATTTAATAATTGTTTATTTAGATTATAGACAAACAATATAAGGATAGTCAAATAATGAGACTAAGAAGTTGCGGGACAAAAAGTTTTTGAGACAATATCTTGCACCAATAAGACTTATTAATATTATTGTTATTGTTATTATTGTTATTATTATTAATTGTAAATACACAAATTCGTATAAAAATTCTCTCCTTGACCTAGTGATCATTCTCATGCTATTTGACTGCGTATGCGTGTTTGAAAGTGCAATGGCATCCTGATCCTACGAGTTAGGTGGACTTCACGAGCAGCCAACTTTCTCGGTCCAGATATCTGGTAATCGCGTTAGATTAGCAAAAGGACTTCACATATCACTCATTGACGGGTACTCTATCAATTTATCACAAAACCATCTAACTTTTTGGCATTATGTGACAGTCTTATCAATTTAATAGAGAAACTATTTAATAGAGAAAATTTAGAGATCAAACAAATCCTGAAGACCCACAATGCCAAAAGAACTTTGATATTTTTTTGTTATCGATTACAGCTTTCAGAAAAGCGAAGAGATTCCTATTCGCTTTCTCTTGGACAGAAGACAGAAAAAGCAATCTGTGATTCACAGTGATCAAGAAAGGATGATGGTAAAGATGTAATGATGGTAAAGAAGTTCTCTAAACAAAAGTCCATCAAAAATAAAACACATGTCATAAGTGAAGTCACCTAGAGATGGAGAATTACTAAAAATATTCGAAATTAAATGTGATTAGATTGGCCGAACTTTAGAATTTGTATATGTAGGCACAATAAAAAAAGTATCCATGTAGAGGCTCAGAATGCCTATATACGTAGACTGCTAGAAAAGTTTCTGCAAATAATATTTAAAAAAACATGTAAAATTCGGTAAATGGCTTTATTGTTTTTCGAAATATTCACCTTTAAGATCGATACATTTTTGCATACGCTTGAACCAATTTTCGAAGCATTTTTTCCACTCTGAGGCTGTAACCTCAGAAATCAGTGTACGAAATGTTTCAACAGCTGCTTCAGGCGACTCAAATCGCTCACCATGCATCTTCTTTTTAATGTTTGGAAACAAAAAGAAGTCATTAGGTGATAAATCAGGTGAATACGGACAATGAGTCATCAATTCGACATTTTTACTGTATAAAAAACGGTTTGACGTGCTGTGTGACAGCTGGCGTTGTCATGGTGAAGGATGATGCGACGATTTCGGTTTGTTCTACGCAATTCATTTATGACTTCTGGCAAACAAATTGTTATATACCAATCAGTATTTACAATCCTCCGATCCTCTAAAGCCACGGTTGCCACAACCGTATAACTGAAGAAACAAGCAATCATTTGTTTGGCAGCACTGCGTGAACGAACAATTTTTGTTGGTTTCAATTCATTTTGAAATACTCAAACAGTGGATTGTTGTTTACTTTCGGGCTCATACGAATAGATCCATGTTTCGTCCCCAATAACGATGTTGTAGACCAAATTTGACCGACCTCGGTTGAATTTCTTGAGCATTTCTTTGTCCCATTTAATATGAGCCTGTTTTTGAGCTTCGGTCAAATTGTGTGGGATCCAACGACTGCAAAGTTTCCGTTTACGCTCAAGTGATCATGCAAAGTCGTATAGCAAATAGAATATGATAAGCAGGAAACACAAACAAATTTAAAATTTACAAATAATTCACCACGGAAATTAAAACTAAAAAATAAAATACATTCTTTACAGAAGAAATTATATAAAATAAAAGAACAATTGTAGAGACAGAAAGATAATATTAAAAAAAAGTGTTCTCTCTCTCTCTCCTCTCTCCCTCTCTCTCCCTCTCCCTCTCTCTCCCTCCCTCTCTCTCTCTTTCTCTCTCTCTCTATAGAAGAATATTATAGTATAACCGATCAGTTGCCATCAGCCATTGCAACATTTGTTAAGACACAAGTACAGTTTAATCATAAGTTTCCAAAGAATAGGAAATACTCAGATGAATTAAAAAAATTTTGTTTAAATTTATATTTTAGTGGATACAAAACTTATAATCTTTTGAGATAACAATTTCCTGTGCCAAATCCAAGAACCATTCAACGTATGATTGAAAATTTCTATATTCGTCCGGGATTAAATGATTTTATTTTAAAATTTTTAAAAACAAAACTAATCAATTCAAATTCTCTAGATAAATTGTATATTATGCATGGATGAAACCTCGTTAAAACCGAATTTACAATACGATGTAAGTCGAGATAAGGTTATAGGTTTTGAAGATTTGGGGGAGGAAAAATTAAGATCTCCTGCATGTAATGTTGCTGTATTAATGTTGAAAGGACTGTGTAATAATTGGAAATTGCCTCTGTCATATTTTTTTCTTAAGTCTACTTTTCCTGCTAACAAACTAAAACTTATCATAATTAAAACTATAGAAAAATTACATGAAGTTCAATTTAAAATAATTACATTTATAACTATGGGTGGAAATTTTATGCAACAGCAAAAGCTTGGAGATTACCATCGATTCTGCATTCTTTAGTTCAGGAACAACAGACTGCGCATCTTATTGATCCACCACATGCTATAAAAGCTGTCCGAAATAATTTTTACAAGAATAACATTAATTGTAATGGTGCATTTATCTTGTGGATGTTTGTCGAACAATTTTATAAAAATTACGAAATTAGATTAGCATCTAAACTTACAGATTGTCATATCGCTCCTAATAATTTTAAGATGAAAGTTCGCTATGCAACACAAGTTTTAAGTGCCACAGTAGCTGCAAGTCTAAATACTATCTTGTTTTATTTCAGATAATGCTCTTGTTACTATCTAGTAGAACTTTATTCGAAAAATGAATGATTTATTCGATATAATTCATCAACACTTATTCATGCTGTAAAATATAAACAAGCTTTCACTGATGAGGATTATCAAATTGAATTTCTTTTGGAAATAAAAGAATATCTCAATCATTTAACTGTATTTACAAGAAAAGAAGTAGATATTTCTAATAAAATTAATAAAGTATTTAAATATTGGTGCCAAAATATAAATTCTCTTCTAAAGATGTAGGATTACTTGCGCATTACTGCTCCTGAAATTAAATATTTATTTATGCGTCGTTTCAACCAAGATTCTGCAGAGAATTTTTTTGGTAAAATCAGATATATGTATCAGAATAGTAATGCGTTTAATCCCACGCCGATTCAGTTCCATTATTCTTTTAAGAAAATTTTCTCTATAAATTTCTGTGCACCTAAAACGGGAAATTACGAGAGAGACAACGATGAAATGTTATCAGTAAGTAAATTTTGCTGCGCACAACAAAACTTATACTGAAGACGACGTAAACGAAGATGAATCTACTAATTTAAATGATGATTTTCGTGAAATGGATATCAACGAACAAGACGCATTTCATTTTACATTTGTAGTTACGTCATCCGAAAATGTTTAAAGA
>NW_011627264.1:47641-84293 GCF_000204515.1 Acromyrmex echinatior | reverse complement strand
TTATTATTATTCAGTATAAAGTTCAGATTAAATTTATTATTATTTTTATTATTATAATATTTTTAAATTAAAATTACCTTTTATTATTTATTTTTATTAATTACCATTCTAATTTTTAATTGTTTTTATAGTTTATCTTACTAGATCTAGCACTGCCAAGTGTTTTTACATTAAAAAATTTCTACTTAAATCAAATTTTTTCATTTTATATGGTTAAATCTTTAATTTTTTCTGATAACATTTAAATTAAGCAAGGCAACGTAATTTTGTGATAATGCTTTGTATATTATTTTGAAGGAGAATTAAATAATCACTACTTTAATTGGAAGAGAAAATGTCTTTGAATGAATTCTGATATAATAATTTCATATAAGAAGAATTTAATTTGGATTGGTATAAGAAGATCCTTCAATAAGATATACGTATACTTATGTTTCATTGTTTAAAAATTAAAGATAGTACCATTTGGATTAAGTAAATAATAAAGGTATCACTTGGGTTTTATTTTTTATTTTGACAGTAGAATTTAACTTGATGCCACAGTTGTTAATATCAAATTTTTTTATATAAATGATACATATCATTAATATTCATTATTTACAAATGATACATACAATTAATAATAATTTATATTAATTATAATATTCATTATTTATTTAATTCGGCATGAAGAAATGGGATTTAATTCGGTTGGCACTAATTTTTGATATCAAATTCTTTATAGGAATGATATATATCATTAAAGTTAATATTATTTATTTAATTTGGTATCCGAATTACATGGAATTTAACTTGGCGCCAATTGTTGATATCAAATCTTTTTTACGAATAATACATATCATTAGATTTAAATAAGTAACAAGAGATATCATTTACGTTTTACTTTTTAATTTGATAGAATTTAACTTGATTGGTTAAGATTGTAGCATCTGGATTTTAATTTTTCATTTGATACATTAATTTTTTTCGAAGAGTAATAATTTTTGACAGAAAATTAAAGTTGCCATTATTTGGGTTGGAATAAGAAAATCTTCAATAAGAATATCCTTGGAAATAAATTAAAACTACTATTAATTGGGTTGGATACTTAGTATTATGTACAAAGGATTACTAATTTCTCACTAACTCGATTAAGCTGAATCGGTGATTACTATCAACCATAAGTGGTCAATTCTACTAAACAGCAAACACATGAAACCAGCCCAAATGATTCTTTACGAAAAGCATGCACGCTTTTTTTATCTTTTTTTAAAAAGATAAATTTGTGTAAATAAATATATATTTGCATCTCTTGATTAACTTGCAGTATCGCTGCAAGTTCATCAAAATTTTTTCTTCTTTTGGCCGCGCAGCTTAACTGATTTAACAGTTTAACAGATTGATACCTCGCCACTGGTAATGGCGGCAACTTCAGTCAGAGGACTAAAATGCCGCTTATGCGATCAAAAATAACATCGAGCCACTATCGTCTCCAGATATAATATAATTTACTTATTATTGTAAATGTTTGAAGCCACATTTTGCAAGATCCAAAAATCCAAAAATTTAATTGCCGCCCACGAGAAACACGAAAGATCGGAGAGGAGAGTAAAGAAAAATAGCGACTAGTTTAATATACAGTGTAACTTTTTTAACTAATATGATTGTGAATTATTTTTATTGTAAATTATTATTGTGTGTTATTTCTGAGCTTAATTTTTTTCGTTTCCCATTGAAGTGAGTCATTTGATTATATTATTTGATATTTTTCTTGTTTCACAAGGTTAAATTGTAAAATTGATGCAGTGTAATGAACGCTGTTGAATGAACGCTAATGAATTTTTGCGAATCTGCAAGTGAATTGCTCTCAATGGATGAATTTTGAATTTATAATCGATGATTTGCTGATGAAATGAGCCGAAATGTTAAATAAACTTCGTATCTACAACAGCGTATGACTCTCATTAGCCTCATCTGAATTTTTATTATTTTTTATTATTATTATTATTAATATTGAGAGTCCATATTTATATTTATTTATTTCATTAATTGTGTTTAGTACTTATTATATTAAATAACTTCTTTTGACTTATTTCTTATTTAATGTTTTGAATAAATCATACTAGTTCTTTATCGATCTGAATTTATATTTTAAATTTGATATTATATATATATATAATTACTTTTATCGTTACTTTGCACACGATTGGACACGATACGACACAAGCCACTCACTGTAAAAAAAAAAAATTCGTAAATTAACATATAATAGATGTAAAAATTACATGATTAGTCCTGAAATATAAAAAATCGCCAATTCCACAAAAATTATATCCATTTGTTTTTGTTGTGTAATTATATCTTATTTTATATGGAAAAATACGGTCATATGGTAAATAGCAGGATATTTTGAATATTTTCTGTAATTATTCAAATTTTAGTAATAATACGTAATATAACAGTAATTTTTCGCGTATTGCTGTTAAATGTATAATAATATATACTTCGAAATGTCATATCATTATCGATTCGAAATGTTATCATTCCTCTACACATTGTAATTATACTTCCATAATCTGCTTAGTTACAAATCAAGCAATTATTTTTATTTGCATATTGCAAATTTACAAATGCGTAGACGTTTACAACTATTATAATGGGTATCAAAATTACCCACTATAATAGTTGTAATTTTATATAAAAATTTTTTACAGTGCAGTTTTTATAGCGCTTGAGATTATAAAGAGACTCCCTAGGCCCGTCCACTGTGATTGGTGATCGTCGATTTTAAAAAAATAACGGAAAGTAACGAAAAGTTACTTTCTCAAGTAACTGTAACGCATTATTTTTTAAAATCGATAACTAGTTACTTAGTAACGATTGTTACTTTTTTTCAGTAACGAGTAACTATAACTTGTTATTTTTAAAAAGTAACTTTAAAAAGTTAACTTTCCATTTCCTGTATTTAACACTATAATAGCTATATGTAAAAACTGATGTTTCAAATAAACAAAATCAAAACTATGTTTTGTATTAGAACGTTTATTTAAAATATATATATCATGATATCTAGTAAAATCTGGCTAGTCAATTCAAGGATAATTCCAAAAAATTTCAGGTAACAATTTTGATTTTTGCAGGATTTATCCCTTCAATTAATTTCTATTATTTAATTAATTTTCATCGATTCGCGCAATATTGTATGTTGTGTATAATATAATGTTTTGTATTCAACTTAGGATTCTATACGAATGAATTAAAACGCTAACAAATTTGGAACAATATTACTTATTGCTTTATAAATAATATAAAATAATTTTTCTACTATGTTTTATTTCAGATATTAAAATTCTAAGTTTTTTATTAGTAACTTATTACATCTTTAAAGAAAGATTTATATCCAAATTTATATCAACTTTTCTTTTTTTATTTCCTTTTTTCATACTGATTTTTTTTAGAATAAAAGATAAATTCCAGACCAACCCTGAAATTTCAGAGATTTGCTAAGAATTTTTTAGAATACATAAAATTCCAGTATAATTCCAGGATATTCAATCGGATCAAAAGGATCGCTGAACATCATGTTTATTTCCTATTTTATATTTTAAATAAGTTTTTGAGATCTATTTTCATTTTATACTTTTCATTTTAAATAAGTCATTTCATATAAGTCAGTTTTTACCGATCCCTACGAGTTTAAATTTTAAATAAGTTTCTGGAACCTATTTTATATTTTATATTTTAAATAAGTCGCATCAGTTTACTGAACCCTACTACTGAGAGGTTAACTACGAAAAACTTGAATTTAATCGACAATACGCTTAAATATTTCGCCTTCCTACAATAATGAATCTACCACTTAAAATAAACTCGTAGAAATTAGCAAAGGCTTCTACGCATGATGAGGATTATTAAATACACTCAAATCTTTTGATTTTGCAGTAAACGAGAATGAAATGAATTAAAAATTGCAATTAATTTTAATTATCCAAGTCCACGCTTTAGAGCTCGGAGCTAGATTGAAATATATTGATATCTGAGAGCATATAAATTCATTTCTCTTCATGAACATTTATAATTTTTCCTTTATAAATAAAAAAATTTTTATATTCATTTCGAAACAGAAAATTCCTGTTCAATATTGTGTTTGGATATAAATTCAGAGCTTACATATTTCCGTCATAATTTTTTTTATTTAAACAAAAGTGCGTGTTTTCACAATTTTGAACTGTGTAGTCATTTATAAATTAGCTATGTTGAAATTTTTTTTTTAATTAAGTGAATTCAAACGAAACTGTTCTTATTCATAATTTTGAACTGGGATGTATTCATGGCTAACTTACTTACGACATAAATATTTTTGAACGCAAATGGATAGAAATACGAAATATGCTATTTATCATGTTGAATTTGGATGATTTATGTTCATATTATATTATTTTTTAATTGAAATAAATTAAAAGGCGAAATGTGCTTCATTCATGATGAATTTGGATGATTCATGTCGTATTATATTATTTTTTGATTGAAATGAGAATTAAAATATGAACGAGCTATTCATCATGTTGAAATCAAATGTATTCATAGATTGAAATGGATTTGAAAAATCAGAAGCGCAAATTCGGAAACATCGAAATTAATTCATTTTTATCCGTTTCAATTTATTCTCATTTACGTGGAGGAAGAGGAGAGAGAATTCTACAATAATAAAGGTACCATATACTAAAAAGTAGTTTGTAAAGATTTTACGACGAATTTTATGAAATAAAAAGTAAATGTAAAGTTTTTAACAGCACAAATAATTAAAAATAATATTAAATTTTATCTCCTGTTTTATTTAAAAGTATTGATAATAAATGAAATATATTATATTAAAAAATTAGATTTTTCTCATTTTTTGTTTTTTCTTTATCGTAATAAATATTTTAATAACATTATAGGCACAATTTCTCAATATATTAACATGAAACTACCCAATTAAAAAAAATAAATAGTTCTCATTCTGGTATAACTATTTTTTCACATCAAAATCTTAAAAAACGTTAATTAAGCTGAAGAAATAAAATTTGAATATTTCGAAGATTTTATTTATGGATTTGGCTACATTTAATTAGTATTATGCATTTATAAAATTTCGAAATTGGACTTGGGTAGCCTTCTAAAATTGAGTATATTATTATTATAATATTTTTCACGATAAATTATTTAAATGTTTCTAAAAATACTTATTATATAGCATTAATAATAATAAATATGACATTTTCCACTCATGTATGTTAAATTTTTAATATTTGCTTATCCAAATAATTCTAAAACAACTGCGATTTAAAAAATTAAAAATTTTTTCTTAATGTAAGATTTTCAGAATTAATGGATAGTGAACTTACACATGTATGTTATATTATATTTCTTATCGAAAACGTTGAAAAAGTTATTATTTGGCGGATATTCAGATTTTAACATCTTAAACAAAGATTGAGATTAAAATTGTATTTGCAAACATTTTAAATAATCTCTATTTTATATCTATTTCATTGTCTATTTATCGATTTCTATCTATTTCTATTGATTTAATATCTATTTCATTGTTTGTTATATCGATAAAATTTCGTACAAAGAGAATGATTCGCAAAGAGTATTTATTTATAACTTATTAAATCAAGAGCAAAAACAACCTTCATAAACAAATAATACTGTTTACTTCTCATCGATACATTCTTGCCTTATACAAGATGTTCCCAAATAATCAGTAAATATTTTATGGGCAAGTAGAACAGACTAAACTGAGTTGAAAAGTTCTCTATCATTTTGCAATTTTCGCAATAGTTAACAAGATATTAATTATTAAAAATTGCCAAAAATTGGCTTCAATCATTTTTTACTCAAATATTATCAACTTTATAGAAAAACTGTAAGAGATAAAAATTGTTTATTTTCTTCTCATAGAACTTTAAGAATTTTTTCAAAATTTCTTTCAGAATTGTTTAATATTGTATTTTCTCATATTGAAAAATAAGAAACTGCAATACTAAAAAGTTGATAAAAAATTCTGAAAAAATTCTTGTTCGACAATTTTTAATAGTTAATATCTTGTTAATTATTGCAAAAATTGCAAAATGGTACACGACTTTTCGACTTACTTTATCTGCCCATCAAATATTTGACGATTATTTTGGGATTCTATATATCATGAATCTTTTTATTCTAACGAATAATTTGAAGTCGCATTAAAATATTGCACTAAAAGTGGAAAAATATGTGTTGACATACCATTACAGCATTCATTTTGAAGTCCATCATATTTTTCACCTCCATGGCCATTTCCCGAACAAGGACGAGACCATCTCTTTTTATGACGTTGGCCTCTACTTCGTGATATTTCTAAGCGTAAAGTAAATAAAAATCAGTACATGAGCGGTAAAATTACTAGATTTTTGTATTAAAAAGATAATTTTAAAACAATAAGAATCTTGTTGGATTGTTCATGTGAATACGTAAATAATAGAAAATAGAGCTCATAAGCTGAGGTCGAAGCCTCGAAGCTGGATCTTTAGTGCTTAAATAATTCGTTGTAAATATACTATGTATCAAATTCTACCAAATTGCGCGCCAAAATTGATTTTTGATTTTGTAATACTGTACTAACAGAACTACCATAAATTAAGAGGATCCTAAAGCCATCTGTATTACCGACTAAATCGTAGTTTTTGCATAACAATTATTTTTTTCCTCTTTTACAGATTCGAAAATCCTTTTCTAAGATTAAATTATATGCATTAATATGTATCTGTGAGGTGAAATTTTACTGAAAACAAAAAATTTTTTTTAAGATTTCAATTTTTTTGTTGTTCTTGGCATAAACTCCACCTCACAGACACGTATTAATGTGTATACTTTAATCCTGAAAAAGAATTTTTGAATCTGTAAAAGAAAAAAAAGTAATTGCTTTAGGATCTCTTTAAATTGCTTAGCAAATTTAATAATTTGATGCTCATAGGCATTTTAGAAAATAATTTTTAAAAAATTTTATAAATAGATCTCATTTCTTCTTATGGTATAAATCTTAGTACGATTTACGATTTGCCTCTGTTAATACTCGGTCTACAATCTTGCTTTAAGAACCCTTAAGTTGGCTTAAGTCATAAGTCGAAAAAGATTAAGTGACAATAATTCTTTAAACTTTTTGTAATGGCTTTATACTTTAACTGTTAAACTTAAGTGAATTGAGCAAAACAATTCTTACAGCCTAAAAGCATAAGTTCTATAGCCGATATATCGTCATTTACAACTTACAGCTTATGGCTTACGGCTTCTTAAAGCAGGATTGTGAACTTAGCCTTAATGATTCGGTAAAGTAAATACAAATATATTTACTAATGGTTATAGCTAAATATATATTAATATATTAGGTATATTTTCTTACTCTTTGTATTTCGCTCATTTTGGTTACTTGTTTACCAAACTCCCATAGATCCACGCCGAATTTTAAAGCCCAGTTTTTCACTCTGCAATAATTATGTAAGTACATAGGTATACACGGCAACGACTGAAAAAATATTTGCAATAACAATAAATATAAAATATTAAGTAAAATTTGTCGCGTTAGCTTATAATAATACATAATTATTTTATGTTAGCTCATACAGAAATAATTGGTCACAAATGTAATGTGTTTTTATATTTCAACATTTATTAAAATTATAACACGTGAAGAAATCCTCAGGCATAACAGTTTTGTAAAATTTGGGGGGGGGGGGGGGGGGGGGGGGGGAGGGAGACAGACATGTTAAGTACACTTGTACTTAAGTAACTCTTATATTAATGAGCAATTACACGAGTTGTAACTATTTTCGAAAAATTGTTTTTAATTTCAAAAAGTTTTATATTAAAAAAAAGTCAAACTGCTAAAATCCTTTCTAAGCTTCTTTTTGTTAAATCGAATCCTTTCACATAATATGTATAATATAATAATTTCTGTTTCTCCCTTCTAATCACCTCTTCTTTTCTTTCTCTTTGGAACTTTATATAGTGGAACTTCCACATCTTCTACTACGCAAGATTATAAGAAGTTAGAGAGGTTCTCCCCATTCTTATACTAGAGAAGCATTAAAAAGAAATAGCATGTATTACATACAGAGTGAGAAACACACAGATGCCTACACAACATAACCTATTTTAACTCCAAAAATTTTTATACACATCATGTACATATGTAGACGGAGAATGAAGAAGTTACAACAGAATACTGAAGTTAGGGAAGTTCTACTGTACATCTTTCTCTCAGATTTTTCTGTTTATATTCTTTTATTATTCTGTATGCTTTTTCATTTTTTTTTTAGGTGCCATCCATTATTCCTATCTATACAGAATATCCCGAAATTTGTGAATTAAAATACCATAATAAGAAAGTCTTCGACAAATTAAAAATTGTTGTTCAATAAAAATGTTATTTGTAAATTTTTATTTTAAGCAATAGTTTGTGAAATAACAAGGGTTTAAATATGATCAATTACAGGCTATATGTTTTAGACGGACTGTTTAAACTCTGAGTGCACGCTTAAACTATCACACGCGCGATGGACAAGTATAAATCTGTAATTAGCTGTATTTAAACTCATATCTCAAAAATTACTGTTTGTAATAAAAATGTACGCACAAAGTTTTTTATTTAATTTTTCGAAAACTTTCTCGTATGGTATTTTGATTGGCGAATTTCCCTGTATATTCGCCCTTCTCATATCATTCACACCCTGACGACTTCTCTTCTACCTCTACCTTCTTCACTTTCTCTCTTTCTCACCCTCCTTCCCACTCTCGTGCGTTTCTTTATTTCCCCACCCTACCGCATGCTCGTTCTCGTCCTCTTCCACTCCTTCGCTCTCGCGTTCCTTCTGCTCTCTATCGAGTTTTGCTCGTCGAGCTTTATGCACCCCATCCGTCCAATCGCTCGCACATATACCTCACCACACCACCACCCTTATCACCCGACTCCCTCTTTCCATCCTTTCCAACGCTCCCAGCCAACTTCTTTCAGATTTCTCATGCGTCATCGATATCCAACGATGCACGACATGAGGCAATTTTATACTTAATCACTACGTACATCGAACTCGTGCGATACTTACTCGTTGTGAGGTATGTCCTCCTCTTGTTGACGACTCGAGCCTATCCATAACAGAAACAGTAGCCCGAAACGTAACAGCCTGTCGATGCGCAAGAACATTATTTCAATGGTTCTAGACAATTATTTCTTAAAATCCTTTCTTTCTCCCTCTTCCTCTCACCCTCGCCGCGTTCTCGCGTGGCAAAAGGTCTCTTGTGATAAGTCTCCACGAGAATTTCGCGTGATTGACAATCGATCGTCGAGCCGAAGACCAGGGACGAGTCGATTCGGCACCCGTCGATTTAATGATCCTCGCGCATCGTTCATAGGTCATCACCTTTCTCGGATCTCTTCCACCTCCCGTTTCTTTTGCAAACCGATCTCGAGCACATCTACTGCCACGTCCACTATATCGCCAACTCACCAACCCTCTGTCCGCTACCCGCGCTCGCTTGCGCGCGAGCGCGCGCGCGCACTCGTACGAGTGATGTACAAGGTCACGAAATCGGATCACGCACAGAGACGAGACCACCCCTTCATCCCCGTCGCGTTTGTTACTTTACGGCGACGGTTCGCGTCAGAGCAAATCCGATTGCCAGTTCGATCATTTCAATAGCGGGCGAGAGAAGATAGGCGGCGGTGACGGCGGCGTTCCGGGCTGCGTGTATCGTTCCGGAACGTGCGCTTGAAATGTCACTGCCTTTTCCGGAGCTGAGCGTGACCACATGATCTCACCGCGCAAAGCGAGGATGGCATAATTCTCTTGTATCGCGCCTCCGTCGCTCTTCTTACGCGATTTACTCACACTGTCGGTCCTTGGATTCTCTCGGAATCTCACCGATTGTCCCACGTTGTCGCACAATCTCGCTCTACAAGGATGATTCACGTCGTAAGGCGTAAAGACATGAAAAGAATGAGAAGTAGCGATGAGAATGTAAAGAAAGAAGAAGGTAAAAGTGGATTAAGGAAAAGGAAATAAAATGGAACGAAATAGCACTTAAGGAGTCGAAAAAAAAGCGGAGCTCTTCAATGAGTACTAGAGCAATGCATGCAAAAAGATGAAAAAAGAAACACAAGCGAATAATGAATGGCTGGAACGAGGGAAAGTGAGAGAACGAATCACGCTCTCCCTCGCGACAACACTGCTTTTCCGAGCGGGAAACGGCGTGACGGACTTCTGATCTCGTCGCTTGGTTGGCGTACGATGCGGAAAATCACGCAAGAACAGCGCGGTGGTAGCTTCGCGCCGCTATCTGTGCTGCTGCTTTCTGGTCGCCGTCGCTACCCCTCCGAGACCATGACTCGGCGCGCGCGCATTACCCCTTACTACGTCTACGATCAGTTCGTGATTTTGATAGTACGTTATTTTGAGAGGTGAGGAAGGAAGTGAGTCTTCTCTCTCTACCGCGCTTCCCACGGAGGGGCAGGAGCTAACGAAGGTGGAGCGCTCCATAGCGGCGGCGACCGCGACATCAGCTTCGTTGAAGCTCGTTGGGCTCGTCCTTGGCTCGACCAGGTGGATCGCAGGGCTTGCTCCGCAGAGCTTTGCGCGGGGTGGCAATGGGGCGAGGGAGTGGGGAGTACGTCGCCAGAAAGACGAGTAATAGTAGTAGTGATGATGGTGTTGGCAGCGGTGGTGGATGCGAAGCGCGCGAGAGTAGACGGGGGATAGGGGATAAAAGCAGCGGAAGGTGGAGAAAGCACGGTGCTGTTTCCCGGAGGACGAGGTTAGGGAGTGGGGAGACGCGGTCTCGACCTTACGCCACGTTACGGGGGTGTAACGCAGCGCAAGTCCAGTATCATTGATTTAACATATATCTATATCTTACATAAAGACAGCGAGAGCTATGATGAGAATAGGATAACGTCGCATTACATTTGTCCACAGGACGGCGTTATGCGCGCGAAGGAGAAATCTTTCTCCTCATTAAAGAGACTACATAAAATTATCGACTATATAGAATTATTGAAGATTATGTAATTATTGTGACGATTGTTTAAGAGTTTATGTGACGATTTCTAGAAAATATATATTAAAATGATTTCTGCAAATAAATCACAATTAATATATATGGGACATTTCACGTTAACTGGATTATCTACGTACTCAAAAATCAGCGCAACAAAAATGAACGTTCAAGATTTCAAATTATTCATATATGTACTTTCGAAAGAAACGGACCTTTTGAAAAATCTAATATGGCGGATCCAATATGGCGCCGAGAAGCGATAGAGGCTCCGCACAATAAAAGGAATAGGGAACAGAGAACAGAGAATAAGAATTTCTACCTATCAGAAATTATGTATTGTGGAATACATAAACGAAGTCCCATAAACATCATGGTGCAGTCACAATAGAAGGAATAAGGAATAATGATTCCAACCTATCAGAAACCGTATTTTCCATTGTATCCGATTTCTGATAGGTTGACATTTTTATTCCTTATTTCTTCTATTGTATGCACCTGATTCAACCACTTTCTTGATTAAATTATATTGATCTCAATTGGCTTGAAACCTATTAGAATTCTAGAATTAGAAAGAGATAAGAAATACGTTGAATCTCGGTTAAAAGTTAACCATGAGTTGTAAAACTGGGCCTAAGTATCAAAGTTAAACGCACCTTTGGATTCGCATAGAATCTACGGGAGCTTTTTAACAAGAGAAAATTGACACAAGAGTCAAGTTCTTTGTTCAATAATCAGTAAGAAACAAAGACGGAATGATTCTTGTGTCGATTTGTGCCTCTGCTGGAAAGCTCCATAGATTGTGACTAATGCCCATGTTCATAATGAAACCTTGTACTTAAAGCTTTCTTAAATTTATCTTTAGATGCTCAGTAACTAATGAAATAATTCGTAGAGCATCTGAAAATAAATTTAAGGAAGCTTTAACTATAAGGCCTGACTATGAATATGAAAGCATAAGAGTCTCTTTCACCAACCTCAGTTATCTCTCTGATTAACCGACCATTACATTGGGGCCCGTTCTACTAATGTAGATTAACTCATTTAGGTATAGTTTAAAATTAAACTATATTGATATATATTAGGTGTTGGAATTAATTCGTAGCGTTTTACAAGTGATGGGAAGTACTTTCATTAATGTATTTTTTAATGCTCATGTGAAATAAATAACATTCTTTCATTAAAAAACGCTACGAATTAATTCCAACACCTAATATATAGAAATGAGCCTTAGGTCCAGTTCCACAACTGACGGTTAACTCATAACTGAGGTTCAATTTATTCATTGTCTCTTTCCAATTTTATTTTAATTTATTCATTATCTCTTTCCATTATTTATCTTTTCAATTTTAGAATTGGAAAAAGATGAGAAACAAGTTGAATCTCGGTTAAGAGTTAACCATGAGTTGTGAAACTGGGCCTTAGGCACAATCTAGGGAGCTTTCCAGCAGAGGTACAAATCGACACAAGAGTCATTCCGTCTTTGTTTCTTACTGATTATTGAACAAGGATAGAATGACTTTTGTGTCAATTTATGTCTCTTGCTGGAAAGCTCCCCTAGACTCTGTGCGAATCCAAAGGTGCGTTTACTTAGGCCATTCAACTTATTTATTATTTATAATATGAGATCTAGATTAGCGAATAAAATCATCACAAGTAATCATGTCAATAAGAGCCGACACATGTTGTTGGTGTGTATCTATTCAATATTTATTCAAGTATATATAAAAGATTAATTACGCAAACGTTTAGATCCTTTGTTAGGATCATCTTCAATACTATTCAAATTAACGCTTTCGTCGCGAATGTCAAGAATTAAGAATTAAAACTAGTTACAATTAAAAGTCGCTTTTTTATATTACATATAAAGTTCCTACAGATTATCAATGCATTAAGTTGTAATGCGTTCTTTCGTCCAATATATAGATCCCCATAAAATTGACAGATTAATTAAATAATAAATTAATTACATATATAAGTAAAGTACAGGTTATATTTTAACAAACTTACATGTTAAGCTATGTTAGATTGTCCATTCGATATGTGGATCTCGTGTGAGGATACGATAAACAATCGATGTTTTTCATGCGAAATAATTGTTGTGGAGAGGGAGAAAATCTCATGTTGTAAGTAATATATCTGAGTATGCAAAATCTAACAGATCAGTAATTAATTTGAATAGCATTGAAGATGATCCTAAACAAAGGATCGAAACGTTTGCGTAATTAATCTTTTATATATAATATAATTGAATAAATATATGCACACCAACAGCATGTGTCGGTTCTTATTAGCATGATTACTTGTGATTATTCATTATCTCTTTTCAATTCTAGAATTGGAAAGTTTTTTTGCGAAATTAGTCTTTTCGCTAGCCTTTATGCAAAACTGCGGCTAGTATGATTTAGCCTTTTTCTAATTTCACCAAAAGATTACGTCATGTGCACATAGATGTATATTTTATAAATCTCTATACTATTGAATTCTAAATTTCATAAAAAATTAGATGTAAAAGACAGAATTTGTACATTTATTTATATTTGAATTCATTTAATTTTTATAACACAGAAATCATATGTAAATATCTTATTAATTTATTTCAATTTTAAAAGAGTGAAAATTTAATTTTATTTTTACAAATATTTCTTACACATATACGTATTCTATCTCTTTTTTGTGTTTGCAGCTATATATTGATTTCTTTTTTTCCCTTGATAAAAGTTTGTTTATTCTATTATTTTTCTTTATTCTAGCACTACTTGAATGCACATGGTGCAATAAGTTGAAATGAAACAAATATATGTTTCGCTTCAATTTATTACACCTTATACACCAGTTAAAACATTGCAGAAATAAAGAACAGACTTTATGTTTTAAGGTTCCTGAGTAATCACTACAGCCATATCGAATCGTGATGCGAGAAGCGAGAAATGACGCGTTAATTTTTGTTACTGACGTCAAAATCCAATATGACTATGGTGACTACTCAGGAGTCTTAATAATGAAAAAATCTATTATGCACGTTACATTAATAAGTTTTCACAAGATACATTTTTTCATGTCTAACTTAGTGGCGTAATATAGAATACAAGTCCATTATGTGCAATAATTTATACTCGCGCTAATTATACTCATTATTTTTATCTAACCTTTTCGTTAATATGCAAAAAAGAAATATTCAAAAAGATGAAAAAATCAATGTGATGGAAACAGTAGTATATACATTATAATGAGCGCACATACAAGTTACTTTTCATATACCTGTATAACTGTGCTAATCTTAGAAAATATTTGACTTGTCTATGTTATTTCAAACGCAACAATATAAATTATATAAGGAAGAACCACGATATGATAGAAATATTTCTCTGCAAAATACAGAATGTTTCCACTCAACCGCGATCGATTATACTTGATTACGTATTACATATCTTCATACTGTTAGTTATTCTTAAATCACGAGACAATTTTGAATCGATAAAAAATGTAAGAAAGACTTAAATAGTATCACATATTGATGTATATTTTTACTAAGTATTTATAATTCCATCTTTATCTACTGTGTATGAATCACGCAATTTATTAGTGCACCTGCTGTGTTTGTATATACTGTATCAGGATTACTGAAAGGTTCTTCAAAAAATTTTATGCTTACTTTCCGTGTGAAATTACAGCTTACAGGCATGTGTAGAAAAAATAGGTCCGTTAATAAAAGAATTTTACGCAACTATGTGACCGATAAATTAACTTATATATTATTTCGCATTATGGCATCACTTCTGTTACACGCATATTAACGATGGGTCGCAGTTCCTGTTGTGCATAATCTTCCGGTAATGGTAACTGAGATATCAGACGGACCAATAACTTCGTGACAGATCTCTGCTCATTTTTCTGTAGCAATAGCATATTTCTAGCTAAATGTAAAATCCTTTTTGCAATTTCAGCTTGGCATAATCTAGAAATACGGAAAAAATTCCTTTCACAATTTCCTCGAACACAACAGTATAAAGAAGTAACAACTTGCAATAGTGTGTATTTGCCATACTTATGTTTAGCAGTTAAACACGGGAATTGATCAATTTTATGACATAAGTTCGTTAATCGAGGCTTCAGTGTTTCCAATTGATAAGTTAGTCCACAATAATCAGGAGCGGACTTTAACAGACTCTGAATCTCGCTAGTTATTTCCATATATTCCCACAAGAGCTGTCCTTGATATGACCATCCACTAATCGTGCCGCTACATTCAATTGGTACTAGTGAACTTAATAATGATTTCAAATATTCGTAGTTTTCTGCAACATAAAATATTAAATAAAATTATTTATAACGTACTGATGTAAAGTATTTATAAAGTTCTGAGACGATAAGATATCTCGAAAATAAAAATTTTTTTGGAAGAAAAATATTAAATAGAAAAGTTGCCGAATATCAAGTAATGCGTTAGATGGGTATTGCCATTTGATCTTGAACAAAAAGAAGATTGTTTCGAGTATTTTAAATGAACTCTTTTCTACTTTTTATTACGTATTGTCATAGCAATTGCCATTTTTTTCGAAATACTGGTCATAAATTGATCATAATTATTGGGTCAATACATAACATCTTGTAAAAAAAGAATAAATATCATTCATTCACAAATTCACTTGATTTAAGGATTATTATATAAATAATTATTTTGATCGTTGGATTGAATTTAATTATAATTAATGTAATCGACATAATTGCCGAAACGATAAAAATTCACGTTGGACGATACAAGCACTCACAAAAATTGAAACTTTTGAAAACTTAAGTTCTTCCAAAACACTAGTTAGAAAAATGTTTATGATTAGTATTTTGAAAATGTTACGAGAATATGCAATAAAAAATAAGAAGATTCCATTTTAACTCTAAAGGTAACCTCCAGTAGACTTTGAAGACTCAGGTCAAATTGTTATATTCATCTAATGCATGCACTTAATTACTGATACTGACTTATACCCAGCTCGATACCCAGCTCGATACCCAGCAACTTTTTAAATACTTTTAAAATTTTATTTCAAAATTTGCTGTCCCAAGACTCCTGAACAATTTTGTATAAAAAAAAGAAAGAATTAAGAAACCGATACCATTTATTATAGCATCGGCTGCTAAATGCTCTATAATAATTTCATGGGCTTGGGTCCATTGTTCCGCCTGGATGTAATACCAAGCTGCTTCGCCATACCTGAAAAAGTGTCAATTTTCTTTAAATATGCCCAAAGTTTTATTTTAATTAACAAATGTAATAATCTTTTTAAATTCTTTTTAAATTTAAGTATATGAATGTATCCGAATATATTGTCAAATACCTCTTATTGATGCTACTTTTAATAGCTTTGGCTTGATGAATCCAAACCAATGATATACCAAGCTCTTCCTTCAAGAATTGCTCACGTTTCACGTATTCCGGAGTGTCGTCTATTTCTATGTGACGTAATAGCAAGTCCTGCACAGCAATTCGTCGCCTAGACGAATCTCGTAGGTGCAATATTACGAATATTGCCCAATGCCAAAGTCCATGTGCCTCCAATTGTGTCGCAAAGTTTGTATGTGTTAATGCGGCAACATGATCAGAGAGATGCGTGTAGCCCAAAGCTACGAGTGTTTGTTGCATCAACCAACTATCAGGATAATATATTATAAAGTATAATACAGAGAAAAAATATGGAACCGATCTCGAAAAATAGCTCAAAAACAAGGCGTTGAAGAGAAAAATATTTTATATAAAAGTTTCATATAAAATGAAGTTTAATAAATGCATTAAATGGTGATATTTATTTGACCTTGAGTGTAAGTATAAAAGAGCTCTGAAGGCCAATTTTAATAAATAAGTATCGCCGTTTGATGCATTTGTTGAAACCTTATTACTTTTATATGAAACATTTTTTTTCTCTAATATCTTTTTTTTCGAAATATTTTACCAGTTCCATATTTTTTTTCACTCTGTGTAAAAAAATTATATAATCATACTGAAAATGATTATTTATAAAGATTGAGAAACGTTCTGTTAATTAGCACTTCCTTAATATACATTTAGACTAATTACATTATTAAATAAAAAAAAATTTATTTTTTGAACAAACAAAGGAAATTATTTTCCGTAGTTTTTTGGGCGATGAATACGATCCTATTTATCAAATTCCTCTATCATGTCATAATTTTGGAAAGTTTGTGATTAAAGTTTTAAAAAATAACAACTTTTGTGTGTGTATCGATTTTATTACAACCACGATATGTCACATGTTGAAGAGGTTTCATTGCAATCAAAGTTAAATATGTTAGGACTTATTTCAATTTTTAAAAGAAATTCGTTATGTCGATTACAGTTAAAAAAATATTTATGATTAACCATTCGATACTACTATGGGTATGATATATCTGGCTTTCTTTTTTAATGTTTCTTTTATTGCTAATTATAACTTTTTCTTAATAAAAATACATACGTTTTTTGGAATTATCAAGTATTTTAATATTTGATGTTTTAATTGAAAAAAAAAATGTTTACAATACATTTACTTTTATGAAAATTATATAAATATTTGAGCATGAGCGTCTAGAAGAGAGGGCAAGAAGGAGCAATAATTCCTCATATTGAGACCTCTCCCCAGGTTCGAACCCTGGCTGAGGTAATATTTTTCGCAATAAGTTCTTTACAGGTTTTCTAATTTAATTTAGGGGGAATTATTAACGTTTCAGACCGATTGTGTTGAAAGTCCTCGGTACACAATCATATCTGAAATAAATTGATTTAACAAAGAATAGGTATATATTGTATTATTCGAAACATCTAACTTTGACCGCTAATGGCGTTCTCTATCGTATTTGATGTATTCATATACAGTCCTTAGTCATAATATTGTTCATTACAAATTAAATTGACAAGTGATTTAATTTGTACTCAATCAGGCATCCTATTAGAGAGTTAATATACTGAAAATCTGTAAATAAATTTATTGCAAAAAATATTACCTCGGCCAAAAGTCGAACCCGGATCTTTAGTATTTCGGCATTGATGGTCTAAAGACTCTAAAGGCTTAGAACGCTCGCACGGAACGCTAGAGGGTTCGACTCCCAACCGACGTAATGTTTTTTGCAATAAATTAATTTTTCGCAATAAGTTTATTTACAGATTTTCAGCACATCTCTCTAATAAGATGCCTGACTAAGTATTAAATTATTAAATTGCTTGTCAATTTAATTTGTGATATTATTACAGTAATTCAATTGTGTTTCTAAGTTCGACACGCAGTTCAAATACACATACGTAGTATATAAATTCACACGCAAATTATTTAAGCATCTAAATCCAACTTCAACTATTATAAGCTTTAACTCTTATTTGTTTTTTATAATCGTACTTAATATTTTTATGAACAGAATAATGAGATAAATCAATTAGTGTCAAAGAAAACACATAATTACTTTAGAAAAAATATGTATGCAAAATGGATAACATTTTAAATAACTATGTGTTTTCTTTACAAATTGATTCATCTCATTAGCCTATGCATAAAAGTATTAAGAATATTATATAGTTATTAAAAAATGAAAAGTTTATGAGGTATTTTACATTCATGTCAAAATGTGTCCAAAGAATACAGGATGTATCACCAAAATCCGGACAAATCGAACAATTTCTTTAAACAAAATGTTTTTAATGAAAAATTAAATATTACAAAAAATTCTTTTACACTTGGGGGAACAGCACAATTATTCGATATATCCCCCATTAGCTTGAATGACGGCCTCTATTCTCGGTCTGTAGCATTCGCACGCACGCTGTAGCGCTGTCCATGCTGCCTCAATAGCGGTCCTTAATGACACACATTGGGATGCCGAAACTTGTTTGTGACCCTTTCAACTACGCTCCATACATAGTAGTCCAAGGGATTTAAAATCTGGGCTGTTGGAAGATCAGAATTTCTTGGACCAAAACATATCGTTTTCTGAGAGCCAATTTTGAATCAAATGACTCGTATGATCCGGTGCACCGTCCTGCTAAAAAACATATGGCCTTTCGGATGCTACAGTTTCTATCTACGACTTTACTACATCCATCAGAACACGCAACGGTTGCCCTAGATCATCTGAAATCTCTATCATGTCATAATTTTGGAAAGTTTGTGATTAAAGTTTTAAAAAATAACAACTTTTGTGTGTGTATCGATTTTATTACAACCACGATATGTCACATGTTGAAGAGGTTTCATTGCAATCAAAGTTAAATATGTTAGGACTTATTTCAATTTTTAAAAGAAATTCGTTATGTCGATTACAGTTAAAAAAATATTTATGATTAACCATTCGATACTACTATGGGTATGATATATCTGGCTTTCTTTTTTAATGTTTCTTTTATTGCTAATTATAACTTTTTCTTAATAAAAATACATACGTTTTTTGGAATTATCAAGTATTTTAATATTTGATGTTTTAATTGAAAAAAAAAATGTTTACAATACATTTACTTTTATGAAAATTATATAAATATTTGAGCATGAGCGTCTAGAAGAGAGGGCAAGAAGGAGCAATAATTCCTCATATTGAGACCTCTCCCCAGGTTCGAACCCTGGCTGAGGTAATATTTTTCGCAATAAGTTCTTTACAGGTTTTCTAATTTAATTTAGGGGGAATTATTAACGTTTCAGACCGATTGTGTTGAAAGTCCTCGGTACACAATCATATCTGAAATAAATTGATTTAACAAAGAATAGGTATATATTGTATTATTCGAAACATCTAACTTTGACCGCTAATGGCGTTCTCTATCGTATTTGATGTATTCATATACAGTCCTTAGTCATAATATTGTTCATTACAAATTAAATTGACAAGTGATTTAATTTGTACTCAATCAGGCATCCTATTAGAGAGTTAATATACTGAAAATCTGTAAATAAATTTATTGCAAAAAATATTACCTCGGCCAAAAGTCGAACCCGGATCTTTAGTATTTCGGCATTGATGGTCTAAAGACTCTAAAGGCTTAGAACGCTCGCACGGAACGCTAGAGGGTTCGACTCCCAACCGACGTAATGTTTTTTGCAATAAATTAATTTTTCGCAATAAGTTTATTTACAGATTTTCAGCACATCTCTCTAATAAGATGCCTGACTAAGTATTAAATTATTAAATTGCTTGTCAATTTAATTTGTGATATTATTACAGTAATTCAATTGTGTTTCTAAGTTCGACACGCAGTTCAAATACACATACGTAGTATATAAATTCACACGCAAATTATTTAAGCATCTAAATCCAACTTCAACTATTATAAGCTTTAACTCTTATTTGTTTTTTATAATCGTACTTAATATTTTTATGAACAGAATAATGAGATAAATCAATTAGTGTCAAAGAAAACACATAATTACTTTAGAAAAAATATGTATGCAAAATGGATAACATTTTAAATAACTATGTGTTTTCTTTACAAATTGATTCATCTCATTAGCCTATGCATAAAAGTATTAAGAATATTATATAGTTATTAAAAAATGAAAAGTTTATGAGGTATTTTACATTCATGTCAAAATGTGTCCAAAGAATACAGGATGTATCACCAAAATCCGGACAAATCGAACAATTTCTTTAAACAAAATGTTTTTAATGAAAAATTAAATATTACAAAAAATTCTTTTACACTTGGGGGAACAGCACAATTATTCGATATATCCCCCATTAGCTTGAATGACGGCCTCTATTCTCGGTCTGTAGCATTCGCACGCACGCTGTAGCGCTGTCCATGCTGCCTCAATAGCGGTCCTTAATGACACACATTGGGATGCCGAAACTTGTTTGTGACCCTTTCAACTACGCTCCATACATAGTAGTCCAAGGGATTTAAAATCTGGGCTGTTGGAAGATCAGAATTTCTTGGACCAAAACATATCGTTTTCTGAGAGCCAATTTTGAATCAAATGACTCGTATGATCCGGTGCACCGTCCTGCTAAAAAACATATGGCCTTTCGGATGCTACAGTTTCTATCTACGACTTTACTACATCCATCAGAACACGCAACGGTTGCCCTAGATCATCTGAAATCAGCCCTTTCAACGACTGCGAGGGTCCTCGCAGTGCATTCTTTCGAGTGACTCTTCCTCATTGGCATACTGGAACCTTCGTCGGACTGTTCTAAAGCCCTATATTTTGCCACAACGTCATAAACGGTTGATATCCAAAGAACCGAATTATTTCCGTTGCTGAGCGCCCAGCGCGAAGGCCTTCGATGTTCGCGGCTCTTCGATTATACTTCGCACTTAGTTTCAACATCGCGGCCATTTTGAGAATATGACTGTTTACTGGAAGCATCAGGCTTTCTCGAACGCCAACAACTTTTTGGCGGAGGCACAATATAGCGGAAAATTTAAATTGAAATTTGTCCGGATTTTGGCATCTTATATATCTCGGAATGAACTTAAAAGGATTGTATTTATGAAACATTTTGATCCTAACAATATTTTATTTTAGTTAAATTTCGAAGTTATTAAATGTGTAAGAGAAGCCATAAAAATGAGCGAAGTCTTTCCTAAAATTGTAATTTGATAGAGGAATTTAATAAACAAAGTTATATTCAACTTAAAAAAATATGAGAAATGATTACTTTCGTTTCTGTATTTTTTTTTGTTAAATGGTATTATTTACATATTATCACCTGCGCGTAATTTATGCATGCTTTTATGTTTTTAGATATGCATACACGCACGTACGAATTTGTGTAAAAGTTAAAAATGTTTATAATTAAATAGAAAGAAATAGTTTATATATAGCTTTGATGTTATCTCGATTTTATGTATGCCTCATTACCTATACTGTTTCTACTAGGAATCTAGGATATCGCTATAATACGAAATTACCTCAATCTGTAATCCAAAGGATTAGCGGTATATGACAGTGGATTCAGAAGTTCGCCCAAATCATGATTTCCCGTGCAGTACAATTTTAAAAGTTGAAAGCAAAGATCGTGTATCCGTTTGCCGTTATTTAACTCGGCGTCGTAGTCGTTCTCTCTATACTCAGGTTCAGGAATTGCCGCGTACGCTTGAGTTTCCGTTGTATTGAAAGATGTTTCATAGAGATCTAAGGCATCAGTGATCGAGGAAGTCGGCGGTGATAAATACCATAGATGAATGGCAAATGCCCGTTTCCAATCCAGATCCTCGCACACATTAATAGTGCCGTGTTTGCTGGAGATAAGCGGTTCGCCCGCAATTAACATGAATAGCTTTAGACGATCAATTGTAAGATTTTCGTCTACATTGGTTTCCTGCCATAACGCGAGTTGTTGCTTAATCAGTTTCTTGACTGTCGCACCACTTCGTAATTGCGCCATCAATAATGCCAGACAATGATCTCCGGCCTTCCGTGCTTCCTGACAAGCATCTTCCAGTTTGCAAGCAGAAAGCAGCGACAATATTATTTTTTCGTGAGAATTCTTAGTTACAATGTCGATGTTTTTGATCTCTCGTTCGATCGTTTTCTGGATCACATTCCTTAACCACTCGCCTACGGCTTCTCTTCTCACTATGACGTTATAGTGTTCCTCATTGGCGTTATTAGCTGTGTCTTGATCGTAATTTCCCCAGAGTGCTACGCATAAAGTCCACACGATACTCGCGTATTGACGATATGATCTTTCGGTGGCACTGCCACACTGCATCTGTTCATCATTGGCATCCTCGCTTGGTCTTTGTTCCTTTTCAGCAAGATCCTGTGCTAGCGTGCAATGTAATCGCAACGCTTCATTCGCACTGTCAGTCGTTATGTCAAACGTGGGACAGTCTCCCTCATGACCCACCACACAGTGATCCAGTTGGATTCTCAAGTGACATTCTATACTATCCTTGAACATCTTCGTGTCATACTCGTCACCACCTACGATTTGTAAACGTTGAACAATTACAGTCGATGAGACATCGTCTGACAGACGACCAGAGACATAACGATTTAATTGACTAAATGTGTTTCTTAGTTGCATCTTGATTGCCTGCTCCTGCGTGCTCAGAGATAACAATGTCAGACCAGCACCCCAACTTGGTCGAAACGTTCTGCCCATATATATACCGGTGTCGGCAACGCAACGAAATCGCAACTTATTCAGCCTGGACTCTTCAAGCGGAACAACCTCATAGTGATACTTCAACACGTTCGTCACTGGTGTAATCACAGGTGGTGGAATAGCTTTCTCAATAAACTGTTTGTCTTTGACACCGATACAAGGTAAATGTGATTTTCTACTCGACGTGTAAAGCACGTTTTCTGGACACACAGATAGTGCTTTATTTGCGATAAGAGTCGCTCGTAAAGTCGCGTTGTATGGAACTTCGTCGTTCTTGATTTCTGTAACATCTGGGAAATAATTTGTCAAGGTTTTCTGTACGGAAGAGAATATACCATTGTTTGTTTCGTCGTTTATATCTTCATCGTTTACATCGAAAAAGCTTGCTTTCATAAGCTGCAATTTATGACTGTCTGTACCGGTTACACGAGCGTTATTACCAATAGGACTAATGGTCATTCGTTTTTCGTAATTGTAATCTCTAGAAACAAAGCCAGAACGGCCAAATGGAGTTTCCTCAACTGGACTGACGATCATTCCTCGTTCCTTGTAATTGTGATCGCTGTAGGCAAAATGGTTAATTGGAACCTTTCCTAAAAAATTGCTCTCAATCATATTCAGATGCTTGCTGTTTCCAATCTTCGTACCGTCAAGCGTTCCGTTGATCGCTTCCTTATTTATTACCGACGATGGATCAACAAGCTTGCCCTTTTGTATGGCCGTGGAGAATCCCTTCAATTTCTTTGCTTCTGAAGTTGACGGGATCTGACTGTCATCCTCGTCTGAATCACTGAGACCATACTTGGAGAAGTGGTCGACCTTGAATACCCATGAGCCGGTCTCCGGTCGATACTCGAGGAAACGGGTGTCGTGCTTCGCGGATACTCTACGTAATTTCCCTTCGTAGTTCATCGCGGCGAGTCGCTGTGGATCCATAATCGGCTCATGCAACGACTTATCATGCGGCCATACCTTATCTAAAGTGACCTGTGCCTTTCGATTCAGACCTTGTCCCACTGGTGGCTTCTTCTCATCGTCAGGATAAATAATCACCTCTTTATGACGAAAATGTACTGTAATGGCAATGGTATACCAGTCACACATAATATGTAAATATAATTCTTCTTTCAAAGAAAGACGTTTATATACATAGTATATCATAGTATATAAACATAGTATAGTTGCGGTAGAATATTTAATTATAGTGAAATTGAAAAATACAACGCAATATATTACAAAATATTTATAAAAAGTTAATATATTAATATATTAATTAATATATATTTATGCAAATTACCGATTTCATCAAGATTTAAGCCGTAAACATCAAATGAATCCGGAAAATATACGTTGCCATAACCCTCGCGACCGATGGTAAAGTTCGGTACGATGCACGTCTCGCCGCAAACGAAATCGTCTAGTTTATCGAGCGATGGAATGGTATAATAGCCTGCTCGTCGTAATGTAACTTTAGCCATGTTCATAGACCAGTTTGATTGTAACATCGAAAATGAATTTTCATCCGTTTCCTGGCCGGATTCTTGAAAAATTATAGAATAAAAATTTTAAATAACATGTAAAAGAATTTCTCATGTTTTTGAAAAAAAATTGTTTAGTTACTTTGGAAATTAACTATATACATAAATCTATATCATTTTATAATCATATTAAATAGTAAATGACAATATAATTTATTAATTATTTAATAGTTACTATAAATTATTTAACAGTTTACCTGCACTTTGCATGGTAAGATTCACAGAATTTTTCTCATCAAAAGTAGAATTTAGTGGCACTTCGATCAAATTAATCGAGTCTGAATGATTTGATATATTATTTTGCGTTCTTAATTCAACCACTGTATTATTCATCTCTTCGGATATGTTTGTTCCAGAAAAGGGTGATTGCTGTCCCTCAAGCAATTCATCGTTTGAAATTTTATTCTTTCGCGGAAGTGTTGACTTCAACCTGTGTAAATTACATTAAAGATATTCAAATTTATTTTTTTTTATTAGTTTGTATTAACTTAAACAAATTCGAGATATGAAGATCCGAAAAATATATTTTGCATTACCAAGATGTAGATGATCGTCGATCATTCACAAATCGATTATTATCTTGGCTGTGATTTTCTTTGTCATTAACTTCAATATTATTACTATGTATTATATTTGTATCTGTCCTATCATCTGCGGTATCATTTGTCACAGATTCCACATTTTCTGTGGGAGATTGAACCGAAGAATTTGTCGCTAATTTCGGTCGTAATACTAAACGTTTTGCACTTGGCCGAGGTTGAAAAGCTTCGGTTATCACGGGATCCTCTTCTTCGAGACCATCAAACAAAGATTTCTGGAAAAGCATTTTGTAAAATAATAATTTAGTATTCCATTTAATAATGATTTAAAAATATTTTATAACAACATTCCATATTTAAATATTTAAACACTAACTTAATAAAAGAGGATATTAAAAGAACTATTTTAGTCCTCAAATTACATCCGAACGAATCTTGAAAAATGTTTGAGTCTTCAAAACATAGAAAATAATAATCGTTTTTTCGAATCAAAAATAACAAACCGAAAAGTAGTGGAAACATTGCTAGAATGCCTTAAATATAGTAAAAAAATGCCATTATTCTCATATATGATTATTAATTACAAAATCATAATTTTAGCCAAATATTCTGTAAGTATATTCTGTATGCAAAGATCTCGAACCACTTTAACATTATCTAGGATGCATCACATAGAGGTACAGTCCGCATAGAATCCCTTGGCAGAGATAAGGACTTCACAGTTCGTCTTCCTGTAGCATTTGACCCAAATCCTTCCTCTCTACTGTGTGTGTGTGTGTGTGTGTGTGTGTGTGTGTGTGTGTGTGTGTGTGTGTGTGTGTGTGTGTGTGTGTGCGCGCGCGCGCGCGCGCGCGTGTGTGTGTGTGTGTACGTATGTGTGCGTGCGGCGTGTGGAGGGAGGGGGGGCACGTATAATGCAGAGTGTGAATTTCCATTTCATTTACACTTTTATCATAATCTGATACAATAATTATTTTTCTTTAAAATAACCATCAAGAAATTGAAGGATCGAAATGTTTTCTTAAAATTGACCGAAAAATTACTCTATAAAGAGCTCGATTTCAAAAAAATATTTCCGTGATCAATTTCTCGAGTTATTTTGAAGAAAAATCATTATCATTATCAGATTCTGGACGAAAGCAGAAATGTAAATTCATTTCCATTTTATCTACATTATAAGTGCGCGCACGTACACACGCACACGAACTAGGATTTAATATCAATAAATACTACAGGAATGATGAACTGTGGGGTCCTAATTTGTCACGGGATGTTAGGCGGACTGTATATCCACGCGATGCATTCTGGGTAGTGTTAAAGTAGTCCGCAATCTTTATATGAATGTACTTACATTTCTGGTTAAAATTATGGTTTTCCAATTATTCGTCATAAATATGAATACTATTTTTGTTATATTTAAGCCATTCTAGCAATGTTTCCATCACTTTTCGGAGAAATGATTATTATTTCCTATTATTTGAGGGTCAAAATCATTTTTTAACCCCCTCATTTACCTTAGATAGTTGTGTAGAACTGACAACTCTAGCTTTAATTTTCGGAGATTTATTATTCGCAGTAACTCTATATTGTGGACTGTTCAATACTTTTGATGCTGGATTTGTAGGTTTTAAAAGTTCCTCAGTCTTCCCAGATGCCTGTAAAGATACACATTATAATCAAAAATTACAATACTTCTTTCAGGATAATTATTTAAAATCGACAAGGTACTTACTGGTAAAAGATTCTTCAATAATGGTGAATCACCGAATGGTGCAGAAACGAGAGCCAAAATTTGCTGATGTACTGGTACTGAACCGTTTGTTTTAGTTTGGTTTGCCACTCTAAGATAAATTTGTAATACTTATTCAATCTAATTATTAAATATGTAAATAACTAAACAAGCTTTTAATTAAAATTAATAAAATTAGAAATATTAATGAAACAGAATAAAGGCCATTCTATAATTACGTAAACGTAAGAATGAGAATAGTAGTATAGGAATAATAGTGAATATATAACAGACTAATCTAAGGCCCAATTTTTCATTACCTAGTTAACTTAATCAGATAAATCAAGCTATCAGATTGAGTTAAGCTTAATCTGATGTTTCACCCAATGGGCTTCTATAATATCATCACAGATGAAGTCCATTGGCTAAAACAGATTAAGTCTAATTACAAATTAACCAGAAAATGAAAAATCAAACTTAAAACAGAGATTAAAAATACGTAGTAACTTGATTATGACAATCAGTTTGTTTGAATCTTCTTGTTGAATATTTCTTAGAACAATATTCTCTTCGTTTATATTCCATGATATATTATATATATTAGGTGTTGGAATTAATTCGTAGCGTTTTACAAGAGATGGGAAGTACTTTCATTAATGTATTTTTTAATGCTCATGTGAAATAAATAATATTCTTTCATTAAAAACGCTACGAATTAATTCCAACACCTAATATAATATATATAATATAACCAAAAACAATACAATAAAAAGCTTGACATGATATGAGTTGTCATGTTATCGACAAAAAATGCTGGTAACATGAACACGTGCATAACAGCACTCGGATTGATTAACTTTTATATCTTATGACATCGTAGTTATAAAAAAAATTAAACCATCTTTCACAACATATTTTATGTAACTGGTAATATTAGTTTACAACTATACCTTACGACACTCACGATTACGTTCATGCAATGTAAATTGTAAAACGGTCTTTAATAAAATTAGAACATAAATATTGCATTACCCTCCGCTGAGCGAGCTCATTCCTGTTCCAGATATCATATTAGAGGTCGTTCCAAAAGTAGAAGAACCAAATGTTCCGGAAGTATTAAACGTTGTATTATTTCCAGCATTTCCAAACAAACTGCCTGACTTTTGTTGCCCAAATAATGAAGAACCACCGCTCAAATTTAAACCAGTACTCGTGCCTATACACATATACACATATATGTACATATATTATATACACATTCGCACACATATTCATATACAGGCTATAATAAAGCGATTATATCAGGCTTGTTTTTCGAAAAATGCATATGTTCCAGACAAAAGATGTAGAGACGTGTTAGATAGTATGTTAGTATGGCCTTAAATAGCGTTATTAAAAGGTGTTTTCCAGTAAGAGACAGATGACACAGTGATTACTTTTACACTCTTTAGTCCTTGCTCGTGTCCAAGCGTGGCGACTTCTCTTATATGCCTGTGGTGCGCACGCTGGTTGTACACAGTTCATATGGGACCTACGGTTCAATGTCGATTCCGAACGACGAAGTTTTTATTTAAAAAAGTATTTTTGGCAAGGATAAGTGGCCACTTCCTTCCGAGAGAAGGTGTGTATGAAAATATTTTGGTATTACCGGAAATCGAACTCGGGATCTCTAACATAGCAGACCAGTGCGCTGTCTATTCTACTACACTCGCTCTCATACAACGTTTACACGGACATCCTTAATCGGGTTTAATAATATTCGCAGTTATGATACTGGCCAATCATAGCTATTCCTCTGAAGAATGGAATGATCATAATTCATGTAAATGTAGTCAGTATAACAAAATGAAGCATCCTTGTTGTTAAACAAAGATGACATGATCACTGTGTCATATTGTGTCGCTTGCTGGATAGCAAAAGTCACATAAAAACTAATTTGAAATTTTTAAATAAATTCTTATTTTTTATTGTACATCTGTAGCTGACTTCAAGAATTTTTCAAAGCGCTATAACGAAAGTTAATTCTTTATTAAGTTCTTTCCGAATTACGAAACTCAAAAGTTACAGTATCATCGACTTTAGCACTGTTCGATTAACAAGCACAACTTTTTAAATGTTGTTAAAGATCATAATCTCTTTTTGATTTTTATTAAATGTTATATTAAGATTATGATAATGTAATATCAAGGTCATCATCATTGGAAGTTGTTTCTCCTATTTTCATTATTACATTCTTTTTCTTCTTTTTTTTAAAATCTCTATTTGAATTTCCGATCATTACAAAGGATTGCAAAGAATTACAATATCATACAAAGAAGGATCCAAGGATAAACTCCTTGGAGAGACTTCGCTTGTTTACAATTCTTATAGTATCGTATCAATTCAAAGTAAATATTCAAATAGATCTTAAGTCTTCCATATAATTCGCAACAGTCTTAGAAGACCCGCACACACATTCCACAACAGTAATCACAAGACGTACCGTTATTAGATTTAGCCAATCAGAGCTGAAAATTTTTGAAAATTCTTGTCTGATTGATTAATTTTTAAAATTTTTCTGATTGATTAATTTTTACGTTATGTCTTATGATTATTATTACGGAAAGTATATACGGTCCCCCTTAAGCCTTCTAACTTAATTACACAGGTGGAGCAATAAGGGCTGCCGCACATAAAATTCCGCAGTAATCGTAAGACGTAAACTTAAGCCGATGAGCCAATCAGAATATTGCTTTAGGTCTACGTAATCTAACGGAAATGGAAATAATAGTAAACTTACCAATAAGTACTAACCTCACAATAAGGTGAAAAACCGGTTGAAACTCATCTTATGGATAAGTTTACTACTATTTTTATTTCCGTTAAAGTACATAGATCTAGTATCCTGATTAGATCACTGGCTTAAGTTCACGTCTGAAGGTTACTGTTACAGAAATTTTGTCTGCGGCAGACCTAGTTGCATCAATGTTACTTTGACTTTAAACAAGACTTAAAACTCTCTCCGTCTCGTTTTAAAGCAAAAGAAAGACAGAGTTTTAAGTCTTGCTTAAAATCAAAATAACGTTGGTGCAATCGGGCCTAAGTCCGATCTACATAAGACGTAGAACACAGATCGCAAATCGCAAGACTAAAAATTAGAGGTCATAGTTTTGAACATACATTGATATACACATGTATACGAGGGCAAATCAATAAGCACCCGTGTTCAAGACAGGCAATGTTGTTGATGCAAGTTGGCATTACCATCGTGTACTATCATCTTTCAAACGACGCCATACAAAATTTCAGAGTGATTCATGCAATAGTCTTGATTTAAGCAATTCGTAGTGAGCATATTTGATGTTTTCCGATACAATGAAAAAAGAGCAATATCGATCCATGATTCATTTCTTATTTTTGGATGGAAAAACGTGCGAAGAAATAAAAACGAAGTTAGATGCCGTCTATAGGAACTCTTCATCATCTATGACAACCGTCAGATATTGGTTCAACGAATTCAAACGTGGTCGTTCGTCTGTTTTTGATGAGGAGCGCCCAGGCCGCCCAGCAGACGTGGACTGAGGAAATCGTTGAAAAAATCCATGACATGATTCTCGCTGATCGCCAAAACGAAAGTACATGAAGTAGCAGAGGCCGTAAGCGTATCGTATGGAACGGCATTCAATATTTCGCATGATAACTTGGGAATGAAAAAGCTGTCGGCCCGATGAGTGCCGCGATTGCTCATAATGCACCGGCTCATTCCTCCGCAATTGCCACAGCCAAATTGGTCGAATTGCGTTACGAATTGCTGCCGCATCCACCGTACTCTCTGGATTTAGCCCCCTGTGACTTCTTCTTGTTTCTAAACTTGAAAAAATGGTTCGGTGGAAAGAAATTCACGTCGAATGGGGAGATCATAGACGAAACAAAGGCCTATTTTGCAGAGTTTGACAAATCGTATTTTTCTGAGGGGTTAAATAAAATGGCAGAAGCATTGGGAAAAGTGTATCCTCCTAAAAGGGAATAACGTTGAAAAATAAAAAAAATTTTTGTGAAAAACTTGCATCTTCATTACTAACATGGGTACTTATTGATTTGTCCTAGTAGGTTGTACATTGCTTCCGCAATCTACACATTAAGGGTTGATTGTTCTATCTTTTGATAAATTTTATCTATTAGGTAATTCTGACAATCCGCGCATGTGTGATTAGTTAATCTTGTTACTTACGCAACAGATAAAATTTACCAAAAAGTGGAACAATCGGATCTAAGTCGGTTTGTCTATATATCTGTCTATGGACAGAGGCATGGTTTACTGGTAACGCAGAATAAGATTAGATCACAAGAGTCCGGCGGGGAATAAAACAAAGAAAATTGAATTTTACATTCTGATATAGTAAAATTCAATAACTGATTTAATCTAACATAAATAAAATTTAATAAATATTTAAAAAAATATATATTAAATATTTATAATTATAAAACAAATATTTTTTTCTTAAAATCTATATAATAAATATTTGCTGTATAATCAACATTTTTTAACGCAATCCTGCACATAAAATAGTTTCTCTTACTTGATCATAAGGGAGGTGGGAGGGGGAGTGATCTCTGAAAATGAGTTACTCGGTATTCTGTAACTCTGTAATTATACAGTAGTTATAATACGTAACGATTGCATAATTACAGTCGTTACGTATTCATAATTACTAAAATATCTGCGCAACTGTCATTATGAACACGTAATGACTGCATAACGAATTACAGAATTTCGCCCCTGGTACCCTATTCTGTAACTCGTTAAAACAGTAACGACATCATTGTGCAGATATTTTATAATATAAAAAGCGTTACTGTCTTAACGAGTTACAGAACAAGGTACCTGCTCAGGATGCTTTGCTCGCAGTATTGCGTAAACGAACAACAAATCGCTCTGTAGTCGCCTTCGCAGGTTGGATATCTTGCTGTTCATAATACTGCCAGCTATAATAGCCGAGATTGTATTACTAAAAATGAATTTTATTAAAATATTAAAATATTATTAAAAATGAAAAGAATTAAGAACAACTTGAAATCGATCGAAAGTGAAAATAATGCAACATAAGATATATAATGGAAAGGTGTGAAGTTTGCTAATTTATATTTGCGATTAGATTAACCTAAAAATCACACCTTTTGGATGTAGATTGAAAATATCAACACACGCGAGATTAATAAATTTTTTATAAATAAATTTTATAATATTTTGGGGTTTATTTAATATTTCCGGATTTTTTATTTAAGCCCAATTTTACAACTCACAGTTAACTCTTAATCGAGGTTCAATTTATTCCTCATCTCTTTCTAATGCTAGAAAGCTCTATTATTGAGCACATATGAATAATTTTTGCATATGAAAATGACAGTTTCTCGATTGTGATTGGTCGATTGTATACGGAATTGTTATTTGCGATATTTGTTCAAGAATAGGGCCTCTGGATCTTAATTTTCAATCAGCTCAGCTTTTCCATATTTTATATTGGAAAAAATGATTCAATACGATATGAGCAGCTATATTCATGCAGAAGTCCGTTTAGTAAATTTAGGTCATATGAGAAAGCAGTGGATGCGCTACCACTGCATAAACGAATGCATCCTATTTCAAACTTGTTTGTGTTCATTATTTCGATAACAAATTATTTGTGATTGTAATGTTTATAGTTTATACATTAGCTCTTCCTTTTGATCCAAGAAGAACGCGTTTACAAAATTTTTTTAATACATTTATGACTATATTACACATATATTCACACAGAATACTAACGTTAATATATGTAAATTGAATCATATATTAAAAAAAAGAATAATTACCAAGTCCACTTGAAGACGCAGGTGTAGTTCCGAATGAAAACCCTGATGTTTGTCCAGCTGGTTTAAAAGATGAGTTAAACAATGAAGATCCAGCATTAGTGCCAGAATTAAAACCTGTATTAGTTCCGAATGTGGAAGACGCAGTTGCACCAAACGTAGATGTTGTTCCAAATCCTGTAGTAGTAGTTTTATTACCAAATAATGGTGTGGTGGTATTTGTAGCCGGTTGACCAAAACCAGTAAAGACGGTACTAGTCGACGTCGATGGAATATTAAAAGCAGACTTGTTCTGATTGAACAATCCAATGCTCTATAAACGAAATATAGTATCATTTTGATTTTTACACATATGTAATGTGTATATTATATATTACCTGATTAGGTTGTGCGGAGCCAAATGTAGATCCAAATCCTGTATTTTGTCCAGTATTAATGCTACCAAAACCTGTTCCAGCAGTTTGGTTAGTGCTGCTAGTGCCAAAAAGCGGCGTCGGGGCAGCTGCTATAAATAAAATTGTATACTTTATTAAAAACATATATTTTTACATACTTACTACTTTATTAATAAAGTAATAGTAAATAATGCACAAAAAATCATGTAATATTTGAAGAAAATAGACAAAAGTTTATTTATTCAAATATTACATGATTTTCTATAGTTTTTTCTTCATCAAATTGTAAAAATATATTTGTATACATGTGCATGGATAGATGTATATGTTTCAATACTTTTTAAATTACCATATATATTTTAATATTAATTTTATAGATTCCATTAATGTATAAAATTATAAGCACATATCAATATCTATGATTAATATTAAAATATAAGATAATTAGAGAATATTTATACAGGACAGAGCTCAAAATTTGAATATAGAATGTACAGTATAATTTTATGCGTAAAAAAAGTAACTTTTTTCTTTGATAAAATAATTTTTAAATGAGAACAATTTAAGTTACGTATAAATACTAATATGCCTTTATACTATTTTATTATCTCTCTAAAATAAGACTTCCAAAACTTGCATGGATCGCGATCCACTTTTTAAAATGGCAAACATTATATATTGATTATTTGCATCACTTTATTTATATAATTTTATCTCACTATTCCTTCTATTTGTAAATTTTTTATTTATAAAATTTTATAAATTATTTGTCAGATAATGAGGCATGTGTAAAGAAAGCGCTTATTATTTGTATTGATGACAACTTTGACATTGATATGGACGCAAATCATTTTCAGGTGTAAAGAGTTTGATGAATGTAATCGAAAAGATATCATAATTGATAATTATCAATTATGGAAAATTGGGTCAGGCGAATTAATTTTCACATATGATGTAATTTATAATTCGATAAATAAAATATCATAAACATTAGGCTTAGTATTAGTCAATAATAGATATTATTAGGGGTAAAAAGAGATACATTTTAAGAATGGACTTCTTTTTAGAACTCAGACTTTTATAGTAACAAGATGATCATTATGCAAAATATCATGCGCTGCTAATATGTAACTATTTTATTTCTAGAATATTTGTTCATATTAGGTTTTCATTTATGTAATTTGCATTGAGAAGGACCGAAATCATTGGTCGAAATGTCGACATTTTAGTTCAGAATAAATAATAAAATTTTGCTCACCGTTAACCGCGTTGACTCTCTAATGGCAATTTTTTCTCCTTTTTTTACATCTTTAATACACCATAGCTCAAAATCTATCTATTATTGAACTTGATATCTACATCTTTTATTTATCAGATTATAAGCTATATCATCGAGTAGATTTTCATATTTCATCGTAAAAACTAGTTCATTTCAGCAAATTCAATTTTCCGTACAATTAAAATACTTTTTTACATTATTATTGGAAACACACATGTACAAAATCGTAAAAGAATTAGTGAGCGCAAGTTTGTACAATATGCAAAATGTAATTTATAATTCTAAAATGTTTTTTTACGATACACTAAAAATCAACTCGCGATCCATTAGTCCATACATTGAGAATCCATGTTTTAAAGATTTCATAACAACTATTCGTGATATTTAAATATCGTTATTTTAGATATGATTTATAAGAAAAAATTTTTCAGTTGATATCTCTTGCTCTATGAGTAAGGATCTTCTTTTAAAAATTGCCGTTTACATGTTATCCAATTTACTTTCAGTTGTTGTTTCAGATAGAAAATTCTCTTATTAATATATTAATAATAACGATATTTATACATATATATCATAGTCATACACACTTGTTATAAAATTTTCAAAGAAATAATCGCAGCATTCGTGATTTACATGTAATCTTCAATTAACTTTAAATAATTTAAATTGTTCTTAGCAGCGAATGACGACTCGACAAGTTGATAACTCGCAAATTCTTTGACACCTCTTAAGGCTCCTAAGTACTCAGCTAAGAACTATGCGTTGACGGTGGTGACATAGAATTAGACGACGACCTGGACGAAATTGGTAGCAACGCATACAAGCACGAACCAACGTACGTGTGCTTTTGGCGCGCCGAAGGTGAGCACATATACATGGGCTCGTGCTTGTGTGTATGTGTGCGCGCGCGCGCGCGTGTATGTGTGTGTGTGTGTGTGTGTTACAGCGCTTCGCCACGATAAATAGCTAAACTTATAGGCGTGGAAAAGTGACGTTTTGACGACGAAATTTGTGTTGCATGACATTTCGTTATTATTTGCTTAATTGTGAAAATGTGACTTGTCTCATACTTATGAAAGTCCTAAAAATGAGCAGAAACTACAGTTCTCTTGGAATTTTATACGTAAAAGCGTATTTCACTCGTTCCAACAGCTGTTGAACTGTGTGTTTCTGTCTGAGTATAGGCTCACTTTAGGCTCACCTTTTACGACCATTTATTGACCATCAAGGGAGAAAAAGACAGTTTTCGCTCATTTTTACAAGTGTTTTAAAGCGATCTCGTCATTTAGATTTATCCAAATTGTCTTTATTTACAAATGGCATGCAACATAAATTAACATGTCATTTTTCGCTTCTGGCGTCACGATTCCACGGCCGCGGCGACTACTCAGGAGCCTTAAATTGCTCTCATTTAAAAACTGTTGCACAAATACAATTTTGCTAGAAAAGTTTTCTTAGCATAGAAAATCACATTGTGCATTTCATGTGAACGAATTCATCGTATATAATATAGATTGATAGAATTTATGATATGTATGTATGTAAATATAATATATATATATATATGTGCGTATGTGTGTGTATAGATAAACAAAATAACTTACTACCAAATGGTTTTGTTTGAGTATTAGTACCAAACAAATTTGTAGTGGGTGTAGAATTGAATGCAAAGTTATTTGTTGTTGTAGTTGCTGGTGTCCCAAAATTACTAATAGGTTTTCCAAATAGTCCAGTTGATCCTGATTGGCTAGTAGTACCAAATCCTCCAGTCATTGACCCAAATCCTCCAACAAATAAGAAAAGTTAGAGAAATCTCTTTCTATATAATAAATCTCTTTTATATTAGGTGTTGGAATTAATTCGTAGCGTTTTACAAGTGATGGGAAGTACTTTCATTAATGTATTTTTTAATGCTCATGTGAAATAAATAACATTCTTTCATTAAAAAACGCTACGAATTAATTCCAACACCTAATATAATAAAAATATTATATAAATATTATGCATAACATTGTTTATATGTAAGGACTATTTGTATTATTAAAGATAAATTAAAAAAAGAATTATTATTTATTTCTAGAAATCATCTAAATATTCCAGTTTTTATAAGTCAATATAGTGTGCCTTCCAACAAGCGACACAAATGACACAGTGGAAGGCACACATAAATATCTGTGCAACATACAATCTATATAATATATATATAT
>NW_011627264.1:32199-47620 GCF_000204515.1 Acromyrmex echinatior | reverse complement strand
ATCCCATCGCGATAGAACTTCTGTGGTTTCTGATCGAAAAATTAAGTGATTTTCACAGGCCTCTTTTGAAGCTAGCTTTACACCATTAAGAGAGTTCTGCAAAGACCTAAACAAAGGACAGTCTGAGGGTGCTATGTTAGAACTATACGGTGAATGCATTAAGACTTCCCAGCCAAGCTCTCGCAATTTTTGCCGAGTTATCAAAGATGTGTGTGGTCGAGCGTTGTCGTGATGGAAGATGACACCCCTCCTATTGATTAATTCCGCTTCCTCTCAATTGCTTGTTGTAATCTCTTCAGTTATTCACAGTAGAGTTCGGAATTAATTGTTTGATCGGGCGATAACAGCTCATAGTGAACGATTCTCTTCCAATCCCATCACGCACGCACGCACGCACGCACATCACCTTCTTCGTCGTCAATCCAGGTTTTGCGATTGCTTGTACCTTTTCTCCTTCCTTTATCCACGATCTTTTGCGAGTTCGATTGTCGTACGTGATCCATTTTTCACCTCATCAGTTATTATTCTCTTCAGAAATGGCTCAATTTCATTCCGCTTCAGTAGCGTATCGCAAATGTTAATTCGGTCCATCATGTTTTTAACACTCAACTCGTGAGAAACCCAAACATCGAGCTTCTTTTTGCATTCAGCTTCGTGTAAATGATTTAAAACTGTTTTGTGGTCGATGCCTAGTTCCCTGGCAATTTCCACAGTGCTCACATGCTTATCACGCTCGGCTTTTTCCACGATTTCATCGGACTTTTCAGTGATTGGTCGATCGGAGCGAGGTTTATCTTTCACATCGAAATTTTCAGTACAAAAACGAGCGAACCATTTCCGTGCTGCTGATTTTAATAAAGTATCTTCATCATAAATAGCACAAATTTTTTCACAAATCTGTGCAGCGTTCTTACCTTTATCGTAATAATGCAAAATGTAGCGAATTTTTTTCTTATTTATTTCCATTTTCAAAATAAAATAACTTTTGATCCACTTCATCGATTTCAATCTTTTTCGATTCAAAACAAAGGTTGAAATGTCACTTTTTAAACGCACGTCTAGTGTTGTCGATACGATTAGTAGTAGTTATCGAATGCTGAGCATTTAATGTCATCTAGTGGGAAAAACGCCACGAACTTTTTCTCACACCCAATATTTTTATATTGGGTCATCTAAAAAGTATCCGCGGTTTTTTATCACTATATGTGTTGACCATGACAAAGTACCGCGGATACTTTTTAGATGACCCAATATAATAAAGAAGAGTTTAAGGTTCCTGACTACTCGGCCAAGAACTCTGCGTTGACGGTGGCGACACAGAATCAGATGGCGGTCTGATGAAACCGGTAGCCACACACTACTAAGTACGAGCCCATGTCTGTGAGCTCGCCTGCGGCGCGCCGAAAGTAAATGAGCTCCTTCTCACATTAGTCGGTTGTTTCAAGCAACTAAAAATACTTTCTCGACATTCTCGGCCACTATGGTGACCCTAGACATCAATAAGGGGTGAGGGGCATTCAAATAAGTTTTCATAAATTATAGTAATAGTGTATTCCTCCCATTAATCCAGAATAATATTAGGTGTTGGAATTAATTCGTAGCGTTTTTTAATGAAAGAATGTTATTTATTTCACATGAGCATTAAAAAATACATTAATGAAAGTACTTCCCATCACTTGTAAAACGCTACGAATTAATTCCAACACCTAATATAATCCACGTTAAAACGCAACAATTTATGAGATATTTAATTGTTTATGATTTTTCATGCGCATTATATAGTATACTTCTCCTTCATAAACTCGAGTAGGAAGAATAGTTCAGCAGAAGTAAAATTTTACTGGAAAAAAATTATAAACCAGTATTCCTTTTCACGAAAATCTCGAAAGACCATCAGAAAAGAAATGCATGTGTTTGAGACTTGAGACTTGTGAAGAAAATATGCGAAAAAAAATTAAATAGTTGCAAAAAGTAACGTTTTTCGCTTATAAAACGAAAGATATTGATTGTATGGAAAAAAAATTCCGTATAAAAAATGTAGGTTTTCGAAATACCTACAAAATGAGATGTGTAACATTAAAATCGATCTATTAGTTCAGTAGGAAAAAAATAAAAAACACCGAAAAGACTGAAAATTTTTTCACTCGTATTCATTGAGATTTAAACGCAAAGCTTTAAAATTCTCGTAAAATGTAATGACGAACAAATCTAGCCCTAAACGAGCCTGAAATGTTCATTAATTTTTGCAAAAAGCCAGTTGTCTACTAAAAACCTGTCCGCAGAAAATTAATTTTTTCATCTTTGAGCAATCGCACTTCAATTTACAGGAGTGATTTTTCTTCTTCAAGAGTTGCACTATCAGTTGCACTATCAGTACACTTAATAACAAAACGATTTTTGCTAAAATAAATTAAAAACAACTTTAAAAAGTGAGTATCTTTTTCCGTATAAAAAAATGGAATAATTCCATTAATATGCATCATATCAAATAGCCATGTGAAGAATTCGACAGCTGACATTTTTCTACAAATTAAAAAAAAATTATCCTCCTATTATTAGGAGTCGAGATAACCTTTTTTTTTGTTTCAAAAAATCATTGTGACTCCAATTTTTAAGATTCAGAGTACTGTCTGGGAACTACTAATTTGTCAAGGAAGAATTGAATTTGCTGTTAAAAAAATCTCGAATTATAACTAAAATAAAATTTTTAGTTTTTTGTTTCTTGAATTTTTATTTTTTCGATTTATTACTAAAAAATTACGTTTGAGTACGGAGTGCATGTTTGATTAACAAATTTAAGTCACATTAGCTATGTTCTTTATTTATAATAATATACTGTAAAAAGTGGACAAATAAATGTACGGAATTATCAGCACAAAATTGTTTTTATGAATTTAATTGCAGATGCAAATATGACATATGTAAACAAATAATTAATAAGTAAGTTTATTAAATGTTAGCGTAATTGTTAAAGATATAACACTAACTTTCGCAAATATAAAAGCAAATTAGTGTTAATGAAAAATATTAATATTTTGCAACTATATTCAACAGTTACACTAACATTTGGCAAATTATTTATTAATTTGTTTATATATGTCATATTTGCATCTGCAATTAAATTTACAAAAACAATTTTGTACTGATAATTCTGTACATTTAATTGTCCAATTAGATACTTTTCCTAATCGGAGGATAATCTTTTTTTTTAAATTCGTATAAAAATGTCAGATGTTGAATGCTTTAACACTATTTAATATGATGCATATTAATTATTTCATTTTTTTTATAAAACGATTTTAAAAAGTAGATATCTTTTTCGTATAAAAAAATTGGAATATATAATAATCCGTTAATATGCATCATATCAAATAGCGAAAATAGATATCCACTCTTTAAAGTCGTTTTATAATAGTTTAATTGCAAAAAATCGTTTTCTTATTAAGTGTACGTGATAGTGCAACTCTTAAAGAAGAAAAATCACCCCTGTAAATTGCTGTGCGAGTCAAAAATGAAGAAATTATGTTTTCCGTGGACAAGTTCTTAATGAACAAACGGCTTTTCGCAAAAACTAATGAACAGGCTCGTTCAGGGCTAGATTTGTTCATCATTGCAAGGGCTACATTTTACGAAAATTTCAAAGCTTTGCGTTTAAATCTTAATGAACAAAGAATGAATAAAAAAAAGGCCTTTTTCGGTGTTTATTTTTTTTCTACTGAACTAATAGATCGATTTTAATGTTCCACGTCTCATTTTGTAGATATTTTGAATACCTACATATATTTTTTATATAGAATTTTTTGCCATACAACCGATATCTTTCGTTTTATAAGCGAAAAATATATTTCTTGCAACTATTCGAGTTTTTTTTCGCATATTTTCTTCACAAGTTTCGAGTTTCAAACATGCATTTCTTTTCTGATAGCCTTTCGAGACTTTCGTAAAAAAATTGCTGATTTATAATTGTTTTCCGTTAAAATTCTACTTCTACTGAACTATTCTTGTTACTTGAGTTTATGAAGGAAAGGTATCTGGATAATTATATAACGTGAAAAATCATAAATCATAACAATTAAATATCTTGTAAACTATTGCGTTTTAACTATTGTGATTTATACTATTCTGGATTAATGGGAGGGGTACACTAAACAACAATTTATTAAAACTTATACGTTATTTAGAATGCTCCCTATCCTTTATTGATGCGTAAGGCCGCCGAACGATCGAGTTTGCCGAGAAAATATTTTCGGTCGCTTGAAACAAGCGATTAGTGTGAGAAGGAGCTCGCTGTCTCGTTGCGCCGCAGACACACGGACACGAGCTCGTGCTTGTGTGTGTGTGTGTTACAGCGCCGCACCACGATAAATGGCCGAACTTATAGGCGAGGAAAAGTGACGTTTTGACGATGAAATTTGTTGCATGACATTTAGTTATTATTTGCTTAATTGTGAAAAAAAAAATGTGACTTGTCTCATACTTATGAAAGTCCTTAAAGTCGGCGGAAACTACAGTTATCTTGGAATTTTGTACATAAAAGCGTACATTTTACTCATTTCAACAGCTATTTCTGCCCAAGTATAGGCTCACTTTACGTGCCTTTTACGACTATTTATTGACTATCAAGGGAGGAAAGAACATTTTTCGTCCATTTTTACAAATGTTTTAAAGTGATCTTGTTATTTAGATTTATCCAAATTGTTTTTATTTACAAATGGCATGCAACATAAATTAACATGTAATCCTTACTTCCGACGTCACGATTCCAACATAGTCCACGATTCCAACATAGTCCACGATTCTAACATAACCGCCGCGACTAGTCAGGAGCCTTAAAGCTTGTAACGGTCGAAGCTGGATTTTAGATGCTTAAATAATTTCCATGTGAATTTATATATCACGCACGCGCACGCGCACGCGCGCACGCACATACACACACACACACTATATATAAATTCATATGGAAATTATTTAAAGGGTTACATCACTTTAAAACTTTGAAAAAAATCGAAAATTTTTTTGCTTAAATAATAGTTCATCGGATTTATATATGTAAAAATATAACCCCACTAATTAGAATGAAAAATTCTAAGTATTTACAAAATTACAGATTCTTTGAAGTGCTTTCTCTCACGGTTTAAACGCAGTTTTCTCGAAACATTTTCGATCGGTTTACATCATAACTTCTACAGTTTTCATTCGATTTGTAATTTTCAGAGAATCTTCTTTTGCTAATTATATAAAGAAGTATGTAACAATTTTATGATTAATTATAAAATTTCCAAAAATAGCTTTGCAAAAATAGCTTTCTTTTTAAGGCATGAAGCATCTTCACATACAAAAGAACATGTTTATTTAATTACAACTCTCGACTGTTGAATTTAATGTCAACTAGATGTAACTCTGCGTTTTAAGAATATTATTGAATTACTGAAGATGGCCAGATTGTGGCCGAAACGTTTAATGTTTTAATTAATGTAATAATAATTATATATCACTAACTAAACTATAACTTGTGCTGTGGTTTTTTATGCTCTTATTTTTTATATGTGTTAATATTAGAACCACGTTAGTTTCAAGATATTTCTTTTTAAGGGTTCAAAGTGATGTAACCCTTAAGCATCTAAGATCTAGTTTCGACCGTTATAAGTTTTAAATTCTTCTTTGTTGTATTCACATATGTGATCTTAATAAATCATTTATTATTATATCTTTATATGTTAATTAGCTTCCTTTATTAAAGCACCTTCAGTTTACTGATCTGTATTAATTCACTAAGGAGATTCTAAAGTATTTTCTAAATACTTTAGAAAATACTTTAGAAATTCTAAAGTATTTCTCTGTATTACCAACTAAATTTTTGTATGATTACTTTTTTCTTCTTTTACAGATTTGAAATTTTTTTCCAAGATTAAAGTATACGCATTAAAGTTGTTGTATCGCAAAATGACTTTTTTTTTTAAGATTTGTTTGAAATTTTTACTATTTGAAGATAATTAAGATATTTTCTAAAGTATTTAGATATTTTCTACATAATTTTGAGGCTGATAATCAGGCATGTTCAAGAGATAATTCCATTTGAAGTTAGTACTTTTAACATCCCTGTGCTAGACAAGGAACGACAGTACATTTTCAATTATAGCGCAAAAATGATATTTAGAAATTTGTTCAAAAACTAAAGAACTATAGATAAATATAATATGAATTCCCTAAATCTATGCTAGACTATTTAGAAGCATAGGGCGATTAAAATGAATCATTGACAACATATGAGATTTTAAAGTATGTATATGTATCTAATTGCGAATATGAATTTATTGATTGTAAGAAATTTTATATATTGAAGATGACCAGATAAATAGTCGAAAACGTTCTAATTAAATAATATTATTTTCGAAATAAAGAAAAATTAGGCAAAAACATCTAACACTAAACTTCTTATTACGATTTTTATTATTTATGTATATGCGTGCGTGCGATATTGATGTAGTAGTATATAAGCGATATATTTAGCACAACCTAAAGACGCTATAGTAAGAGATTGTCATAAGTTTTAGTTAGATAGAAAATGGCGGACACGACTTATGCGGGGTCTACAATAGAAGTTATAGACGGTCGTGGAGTCTTAAGTCATAGAAAATTGACCTTTCATAATCAATTATTCTTCTTATATTTTGACTGTAATTGATTAATTTTCTACGACTTAAGATCCCGTCTATAATTTTTATTATAGACCCCGTATTAAGTATTATGCCCCGTATCACACTACGCATTAGAGATTAAGAATTGCGAATTGAAAATTAGAATTCAGCCAATCAGAATAAAACGGAATAAAATGAAAATTATCTAATTAGTCGAACTCTAATTTTTAATTCGCAATTCAATCTCTAATGCATAGTGACACGGGCATTACGGCTGATAACTGACATGTATAAAATATAGTAGGACTTGGTTAAGTAGAGTGGATGCAAGCGTGCGAATTTAGCGATGAATTAGATTGCGTACTGAAGTATAATTAGAGGCGAAAAATAGGATATTGTTAAGTGCGGATAAGTAGGATACGATGACATAGAAATGACACAAATAAAGGCGATAATAATTTCGTAGTGATAGGACTGTTCTATATGAGGTAAGAAGAAGGAAGGTAGGTGAAGTTATGGCGTCAAAAGACGCGAACGGCTCGTTAGGGAGAGGGGGGAGAGCGAGAAGGTGATGGATAACAAGCAGAGAAAGTTGACGACAGAGGGGAGGAGCACAGATGGTGGAAAAAAAGTAAGGTTTAGAGTTAAATGAAGAGACAGAGGAAGGGATGGAGAGGAGAAGAGCGAGAGGGGAGGTAGAAGATAGTATCAGAGAGGAGGTTAAATTAATGAGAGAGGAAAGAATAGCTTTCATGGAAAATATAAGAGAGGAAAGAAAAATAGTTATGGAAAGTCTGAAGGTCAAGAAAAGATTTTGGGAGGAGAGGATTAAGGGGATAGAAAAGAAAATAATAGAAAGAGAAAATAAGGTAAAGGAATTGATAGAGAAAGCGGAGAAAAGGCTTAGAGAGGGACGGGAGGAATATAGTAAAAAGATAAAAGCGATAAAAGATAAGTTAGATGAGATGAAGAGGAGGATAGGACACGGTTATACATCAGGAGAGGGAGAAGAAGGGGAAGAGAGGAGTGTATAATAAGGGAGGGAGTATCTACAGTAGGACTGCGAATGCATGTAGCTGAGAGTGATCAGAAGGAAGCACGGATAAGTAGGAGAGAGGTAGAAACAGTTCGGAAATTGGTGGCAGATAAAGAACGAGAGGAAAAAAATGCAATATTGCTATTAAAGGGATTAACTGGGAAGGAAATAAAGAAAAAGGCAAGGGATAGGCTCAGAAATTTATAAAGAAGAAAATAGGAGTAGATGTAGATGTGATCAGCTGGAGGATGAGCGGACCAGTAGTGATCATTAAAGTGGGTAATGAGGAAATGAAGAGGGAGATGATGAAAAACAAAAATAGAGAGGAAAAATTTTTTTCGAAAATGATTTAAGTTTTGAGGAAAGGAAAACACAGATTTGGATAAATAAATGGGTGAAAGCACAGGAGAACAAGGGGGAGATATAAAAATAGGATATGGAAGAGTGAAAATAAGGGGGATTTGAAAAATTTGGGCAGAAATAGAGAGAGAAGGAAAAAGAGAAAAGGAAAATAACAATAGGAAACATGGGGATAGAGAGAAGAAAGAGATAAGTCAAGGGAAGCGGTAGAAGAGGAGTTAAGGGAGATACGCGGGAAAAAGGGAATTCGAAGGCAAATGAAAGGGGAGGAAATATTATGTTTTGGAACATTGGATGTAAGTAATAAGGACAAAGATTTTTGGAACTATGTAGATAAGCTTGATTTCGTAAGCCTATGTGAAACATGGCTGGAAGAAAATGAATGGAAAAAAGTTGAGGAGAAACTACCTAGTTCACATAAATGGGAATGTATATATGCACTTAGAGAAAAGAAAAGAGGCAGGGCTATTTATAGTAAGCGTAAAGAAAAACTGGGCAAAGGAATCGAATTTGATATATAAAAATAAGGAAAGAAATGTCGACTATAGGTATAGGCGAAAAGAAGGTTGTAATAATATCGGTATACAATAGGAGGAGCTGGAAAAATTTAGAAAAGTTAGAAAGAATTCTAGGGGACATGGAAAATGAGGAAATAGTAATAGATGGGGATGTAAGAACAGGCGAATTAGATAGTGTTGAATGGGAAGAAGAAGAAATAGAAAGAAGAAGTAAAGACAAAATGATAGGAAACAGAGGAAAAGAGTTGATAGATTGGGCACAGAGAAAAGGATAGTACATTTTAAACAGATCGACGAAAGGAGATTGGGACAGGGAATTATGTGATTGCAAATGAAGGTATAAGAGAAAACGTAAGGGAATTTGTGTGCGATAGGAGATAGGGATCACATGCCGCTGTTGCTTAACATGGAAGGAGAAGAAGAGACGCAGAAGACAAAAAAAGAGGAAAAAAAGCAAGGAGTAAAGGAGATATTTGTATGGAATAAGTAGACCATAATAGAATATCAAGAAGACAGAAATCTTAGCTGGCGAAGCAGACTAAAAAGAAGTAACAATAGAGGAAAAATGGTAGAGAATCAAGGAAATTGTGCATGGAGCGATGGTCAAGAGGAAGGTAAAAACCAAAAGATTTGAATACAAGGAGACTAGGACACAAGGATAGAAGTTCCAGAAAGAAGAGGAAAATACAGAGAATATATAGGAAATAGAGGAAAAATAGGTAGGAGAGAATACATGGAAGAAAGAAGAAAATTTAAGGAGCTGAAGGAGAAGAAGCAAAAAGAAAAGAGAGAAGAAAAAGAAACAGAATTGAGATATTTGAAGAGAGAGATAGATGTATGGAAATTTATAAACAAAAAAAGAAACAAGAGGATATAGATAGATAATAATATTGACAGAGGAATGGAGGCAACATTTTATGAATTTAAGTACTGAGATGGATGCACAGGAAAAGGAGGAAATGGAGGCAAATAAAGACAGGAGGTGGAGGAGTTGAAAGACGAAGAAATTAGGAGGGGCACTAAAGAAGAACAAGAAGGCCATGGGTATAGATGAGTATAGATGGATGGGTACAGATTTCCCGATGAAAGCGTGGAAATATGCAGAAGGTATGTTATGGAAGGATGATGGAACTATTGGGACAAATTTGGAGACAAAGAGAAGAGATACCTGAAGATTAGAGGCAAAGTATTATTGTGTCATTATACAGGATGGCATGAATATACGGCCCCACTCGTCCCGAGCAGGTAGAGTGGACTAAACTGAGTAGAAAAGTCTTCTACCATTTTGTAATGCTTACAATAATTAACGAGATATTATCGTTTAAAGATAGCCGAATACGCGCGTCCGCTCGACTTACTATTGTCGAAGGTATGGCCCACCGAGCGAACGGCGCGCGAGCCGCGAGGAGCGGGAATGGCTTAGCAGGCGCGCCGCGCCATTTGAACTTAGATGCTCGCGACGGTAAGCCCCGCTCCTCGCGGCCTGCGCGCTCAGTGGGCCATACTTTCGGCAATAATAGGTCGGGAGGACGTGCATATTCGGCTATTTTTAATATCTCGTCAATTATTGCGAGCAGTACAAAATGGTACTGGACTTTTCTACTCAGTTTAATCCACTCTACCTGCTCGGGAGTGGGGCCATATATTCATGTCACCCTGTATAAGAGAGGAGACACAGAATCGGTAGGAAATTATAGAGGGATATTGTTATTGTGTACAGAATACAAATGGTATGCGGAGATCCTAAGAATTAAATTGGAAGAAGAGATAGGGAAGAAAAACATAATTCCGGAGACGCAAACAGGAATCAGAAAAGGCAGGTCGACGGTGGATAATATATTTGTACTGAATCATCTGATCTTCAAAAGAGTAAGCAGACAGAAAATAGAGAGAGAAAAGTATATGCTCTCTTTGCGGATCTGAAGGCAACTTTCGACAGAGTAGATAGAAGTGTACTATGAGAGTTATTAAGAAAATATGGAAGGAGCAACTGATAAGGAGATTGGAGTACATATATGAGGACACGGAGGTTACGGTCAGAACAAACAGAGATTTAACAGAAGTTCCAGACAAGAAGAGGAGTTAGGCAGGAAGTGTCCTGAGTCCACTCCTGCTCAATTTGTATATTGCGGACTTTGACAGAGTTAAAAAATAGAAATATAGGAGGAATTGCGATAGGTATAAGGATATGGAACTTAGCGTATGCAGATGATATAGTGCTGTTAGCGAAAAATAGGGTTGCGCTGTTAGACATGATGGATACACTGAGGAAATTTTTAAAAGGTAGGAAACTAGAACTGTGCGCTGAAAAAACAAAGATAGTAATATTTAATAATCATGAGAAGAAAAAAAAGAAAGCATGGAAATGGGAGGGTAGAGAGATTGAGGAGGTACAATGTTTTAAATACTTAGGCTTTACTTTTAGAAAAAGTGATTATGAAGATCATATAATAGAATTGAGCAGGAAAGGGAGGGCGGCCAAAAAGGTATGAGGGAAAGACTATGCAGAAACGATTTTGTAAGGAGATGGGTACTGTTTAAATACCTAGTACAAAGTGTTATGAAGTATGGAGATCTGGGGATGGAAAGAAAGACGAAGTCTGGAGAAAATTATGTTAGATTATGTGAGATGGATATTCAACATAGAGTTTTGCATTCTGATATGTGATAATGAGAGAATTAGTTATGAACAAATTAAGGATAGGTTGGGGAAAGCCGTGAGATATGAGAGGAGATTAAAGAAAAGGAGGGAAGACGACTTACTTTGGTGTTGTTGAAAAGAAAAAGAAGAGGATAAATGGAAGGATTATATATGGTAAAGAAAGAGAAAGGTTTTACAATAGGAATGGATGGGGTATAAGTGCTAGGGAATTAGGGGACGATGGAAATAAAGGGAGGTTAGAGGAGGAAATAATTAGGAGAGAAAGGAATGGGCAAAGACAGTGGGAAGATAGTAGGATGAGGATGTGAGATACAATAAAAGGTACAAAGAGTTTGATACAGAAAATAGATGTCCCAATTATTTAAGGAAGGAAAATCTATGTAGAGTGGAAGTGGCCGAAAGCATGAATATTCCGTTTAATGTGTTGAACAATATTAACAAAATTTGCAAAATTGTTAAAGGAAAAATAATTATCTGTTAAGATAAGAAAATAAAGTGTTATAATCACAATTCTTATCGTAAGAAATAATATAATGTTGTATTATAGAAAACGGGCATGCGAGGTTTAGTTGGGCTTAAATGCGGGAATATGGAGGAAGGAAATAAATTGGCTAGATAAGGAATACAGGGAATGCGTATTTTGCGGAATAGGGATAGATTGTATAGAACACTAGTGGAGGAATGTTCAAAAGTATATAGTTGGTTTAGGGAGCTAGGAAAGGATAAGAAGGAAATATGAAAGAAACTTTGGAGCGAAGAATTAGATTCAGTTAAATGTAAAGTTTTAGATAAATTAGAGAGAGAAAGGAAAAAAGAGATCAGGAAAAGGAAAACGGAGGAAAAGACAACTAGCGAGGTAAAGGAGTAATATATTTAGGTAGGAGAACAAATTTGCGAACACAATTCTAGAAATGTGTGAGATACGGTTAGAAATGCTGTGATATAATATTAGGAATATATATTGTACTGCGACATATCTATGTATAGTTGTAACTATAAATCGTACTATTGGGTCATCTAAAAACCGCGGATACTTTTTAGATGACCCAATATTATATTGTATTATGTAGTATAATATATGCAATGGTCAGGCTGTGACATGTAGATAATAAATATTATAAGATAGAGGAACATATACTGTGATATTCAAACAAATGAGAATAAGAATATTAAGAAAATCTTTTTTTTTTTATTTTTAGAGTTAGATACTAGCAATATGGAAGGATGAATGTGGATAAGAAATTTATGTAAACTAAGTCCCCTTCTTGGCTATGTAAATGCTGAAGTGTAATAAATTCTATAAAATATAGTAAGAATATTATATTAATGTTTGTATAATCAAATATTATATTAATTATTGTATAATCAAATATTCCGCTTAATGTGTTGAACAATATTAACAAAATTTGCAAAATTGTTAAAGAAAAAATAATTATCTGTTAAGATAAGAAAATAAAGTTAACACTTTATTTTATAATCACAATTCTTATCGTAAGAAATAATATAATGTTGTATTATAGAAAACGGGTTGTTGTATTTTGGAGTATAAGAACAGAAGCAAGATATGAAGCGCTTTAGGATTAGGAAAAAGTATGAAAACTCTGAAAAATCTCAAAAAATATAAGTTTTACAGAAAAATATTTCAAATAAAAGTTGTAGGATTTAAAAAGATCTATTCAATAGTCTCATTAGTTTGACTCTGGCTGATATCGTTGAGGTCAAGTCAAAGTCATCTTGAATTTTTTAAATGGAACATCCTATTTTTTATTGCATATTCTTATAGTCCTTCTCAATATCTTTTCAAAGCACTATAATTTTAGTCATTTTGGATCAGCCATTTCAAAGTTATTGAGTATTTTACAGTAAGAAGTAACAGACACCTGAAGACAAAGAATATGATCCAGCCAACTAAGATCGGAGGATGATCTAAACTCTTAGGTCATCCTCCGAGTTGACTGGATCATCCTTCGACTTTGCCTTAGTTGGTTGGATCATTTTCCGATCTTGCCTTAGTTGGCTAGATCATATTCCGACCTTGTTTTCGGGTGTCTATTACTTCTTACTGTAAAATACTCAATAACTTTGAAACGGCTGACCCAAAATGAATAAAATTATAGTGCTTTGAAAAGATTGAGAAAGACTATAAGAATATGCAATAAAAAATAAGGTGTTCTATTTAAAAAAATTTAAAAGGTGACTTTGACTTAACCTTAACGATGCCAGCCAGGATCAAATTGATGAAATTATTGAATAGACTTTTTTAAATCCTACAACTTTTATTTGAAACATTTTTCTGTAAAACTTATATTTTTTGAGATTTTTCAGGGTTTCCTATATATATATATATATATATATATATATATATATATATATATATACAGAGTGGCATGAATATATCCACTCGTCCCGAGCAGGTAGAGTGGACTAAACTGTGAGTAGAAAAGTCCTCTACCATTTTGTAATGCTCGTATTAATTAACGAGATATTAACGTTTAAAGCCGTATGCGCACGTCCTTCTGACTTATTATTGCCGAAAGTACGGCTCACCGAGCGCGCGGGGCTTACCGTCGCGAGCATCTAAGCTCAAACGGTGCGGCGCGCCTGGTAAGCCATTCCCGTTCCTCGCGGCTCGCGCGTCGTGCGCTCGGTGGGCCGTACCTTCGACAATAGTAAGTCGAGCGGACGCGCGTATTCGTGTCTCTGGCACAATCGCTTACTGAGCGTTCAGTGAGTGATTGGAGTATTGAATGCATCCAAAGATATGTCAATGTGTCGCATTTTATTTATTAAAACAGCAATTCTCGTTGGAATTCAGACTTCACTTTAAGATCCCCTGAAGTCCCAAGAGACACCAATGTATTTTTCTATTTTAAATTCTTGTAACTCGAGTTCTAATCAACATTTTTAGACCGTAATTGGTATTTAAGTATAAAAATAGTGACTCGTTTCAAAAATTTAATCGGTAATAAGGTGAAATTTTAGAAAAAAAGATAAAATATAAAGATTACAAGTGAAAAATAAAGAAAGGTAAGTGACCTCTGTTTTTTTACTAAAAAACGTTCAATAAACATTTTTGTCTACTTTTTGAGTAATAAAGGACTCTATATAAATAAATAATAAATACAATCTAGGGCAAATAAGAATCTAACATATAAATTTATATTCAACAACCAAGAAATTACAAATTTGAAGATATTATATACTAATCAATTATGTTTACCCGCGCTTGCTTGAATTTGTTCACGTTGACATTCAGAGCACTAGACAGAAATCACATTGCATCAACCGCGAGGGCCATTGTTGAAATAATGACGGTCTGCCGTGCCGTTAACATAACGTTAAAATAATATCTCTGGAGGATTCGCTTTTTGCACAAAATTAATTTGTTCTCATACGGACTGTGAAGTATATTTATCGTCACTATCTGATTTGTTGTCATTATATTTTATACATTTTTAAATAATGATTTTGACGAAGTGTTCATCCTACAAAACAGTAACTGCAATCATGATGAATATCATAACATTCCGTAATACTCGACCATCTAATCGTTTGTAAGTATCGGACATCTTCCATGTAACAGTCATCAAAATCGCTACATAAATCGGAACACATTACATCATGTTTTTTTATTCCTTTGACGATGATAATATAAAGCGAGAGGAGGATAATATCTGAAGATGGCTCAATGTAAGAGCTATAAACATATATAATATTTCTAGTTTCCATTATATTGGGTCATCTAAAAAATATCCGCGGTTTTTTGTTCAATTTTTGAATGAAATTTTTCTTTATTGAAAATCAATTTTAATCAAGTATATATTAGCCATTATTATCTATAACCTTTTGCCATTTTTCGGGTAATTTCATAATTCCATCCGTGTAGAACTTTTGTGGTTTAAAAATTTTTTTGCGGCGAAAAACTTTTTCAAGTGATTTTCGGCAGCTCTTTTGTCGGCCAATGTTTTTCCATCAAGAGAGTTCTGCAGAGATCGAAACAAATGGTAGTCAGACGGTGCAAGGTCCGGGCTATATGGTGGATCAAAACTTCCCAACCAAGCTCCCTCAATTTTTGGCGCGTCATCAAAGATGTGTGTGGTCTGGCGTTGTCATGATGGAAGACAACACCTTTTCTGTTAATCAATTCTGGTCGTTTTTCCTTAATCGCTTCCTGTAATCTATCCAGTTGTGAACAATAGAGCTCTGA
>NW_011627264.1:0-28741 GCF_000204515.1 Acromyrmex echinatior | reverse complement strand
AATTTTTGCAATTTAAATTCGGGACATCTTGTATAATGTACTTACTGAATGATGTATTTCCAGTTTGTCCAAACATATTTAATGTTAAGTAAATTACAGAATCTTATTAGAGATTCCACCTGAAATAAAAATAAATTAAGATTATCTCTGTATAAAATAATTTTTTTATATTAACATATAATTTATTTATATAATTGTTATATTATAATATAATATAATTAGCATATATTATGTATTCCAGAAAAAAATGAAAATTGTTACAAGAATTCTATTACCAATTACTTAATCAAGAATTCTATTACCAATTACTTAATCAAGAATTCTATTACCATTATCACACTGATTAATGTTATCAATCCAAGAATTATTACTTTACAATATGTTCAATGATCAATGTTTTTACAAACAATATTAATAAACTATTATTAATAACATTCTGTAATATATATATCTTTAAAAATACTAAAACAATTGAAATATTGTAAATATACTTTCGTTTTAATAGATATAAAACAATTTTTTTTCTATTTATTCTTAATTTTTTCATCTAAAAGTACATCAAGGTACTTTTAAGTGAAAGAATATATTTGTTGAAAGATTTTGTAGTCTTTTTTTATTTTTTCATGTGTAATTTTATGCACGCACGCACACACATATATAGAGAAAAGCCTCCTATTGTGAGATAGACGCCTAATATGAGATAGTGACGTTTCTGTTAACTAATAAACGCACGCATACACATATATAGAGGAAAGCCTCCTATTATGAGATAGGCGCCTGAGGTAGCGACATTTCTGTTAAACTAATAAACGCTATCTATTGCTTCCACCATGAATTTATTGTTCTTGAATTGAAAACTATTTAGTGGAAAATTCATTATTAGATCATGCCTGTAGTCGTTGCAAAAAAAGATTTTAGAATTTAGATGTCTTCAAGTTTCGTTGAGATGAGCTTTTAAACAATGTTTATTATTTAATAAATAAATATTTGGCAATAAATTTTTTATGTGGTGATAGAGTAGAGAAGATTGTACTAATAGAAAAATACATGATATGTTGAATTACTTAATTACAGAAATTAGATTTGATGATTGTAAAACCGTAAGGCGTGAAAATCGTAATATGAGATATCCAAGATATTTCTAATACGAAATAACTTATGCTCTCATGTCATAGTAAAAATCGTTGCTGAATAAATGTTATTGTACAATAATAAAAAGGATAATCGGAATAAATCGATTGCCTGTTTCTGCGATGCTTGATTCCAACTATCTGCAGCCAAATCAGCTAAATACAATGCCATCGCGTATTTATTTTGCACACGCACTATGTTTATTTGTATTTTAAAAACATTAAAGTTTTTTAATTGCAATACTGATGTACTTTGCATTTTATTATCAATTTCTCGGGACATACAATACTCTCCGGATCTGGATATCCGAATCCGTCCGAATCCAATCTTTTGAATCCATTATCTCATAAATCCGCTGGATTCGAAAGAGTATTTTCCATATGTGGAAATACTGTAACCACAAAAAAATGTTGCCTTGATCCTGTCAATATTCTTGTCTTTCTGTTCCAAAATTGGAATCTACTTTTTTAAATAACTTATTTTATCGTTTAAGAAATATTTGGTTCTAAGTAGTGCGTGTATACTAAAATTTAATGTTTATACCATATTAAATTAAAAATTAAAATTATATTAATACAATAAATATAAAATTAAACTATAAATTTAAAATCAAAATTACATTAAAAGTATATTTAGCCTCCCCCCCCCCTCTCTCTCTCTTTCTCGTTCTCACTCTTTTGCTGTCATATATATTAAGAGTAGTAAAAAGAAATCCATTATTTTTCCAATAGATGGCTGTATCTCGTCTACGCAAAAATAATGGATTTCTTTTTACTACACCTAATATATATATATATCTACAGATCCGGGCGAAATCATCACTCTAAAAAAATTCGTACATAGAAAAATGTTAATATTAAAAAAAATATATATACACACACACACACACACACACACACACACACACGCACATAGGGTGCCCCATTTTAATTGACCACCTCAAATATCTCTTGAACAGTTCATTTTAGGGAAAAACACCTTAGATAAAAGTTTTGTGTCTTCGAGAGGGCATAAGATACCATTGGTCTAACCTTGGATGGCGTTGTCAAGGTCAGGGCAAAGTCACTTTAAATTTTTTTTAATTTAACCTTCATTTTTCATTATATATTCTTGTAACTTACTTTGAGAGCTTTTCAAAACACTATAATAAAATAACTTTTCATTGAGTATGTTTTCATTAAATATTTTTCAAGTTAAAGTTTGAAAGTTACAGTATCTATCACCAGCGTTAGAATAATTAATCTTCTTAGAAAAATTCTAATATAGGAATTTAAATTTGTAAAAAAAAATAAGCAAAATGTAATCCAATTTCTATGATAGTAACAACTTATTAAAGCTTTTAAGTACTTAAGATTCTTTTTCAGATTTTTTTACAGTTCAGAACAATATAAAAATCAGCCTTAAAGTTTGATGAATAGGTTGTCAACAAAGGATAAAAATTTCCGATAGCAGGTTAAACAAAATTAAAAAATCTTTTTAAATAAATTTTTTTATAAAAGAAATTTTACTTTTCTATTCACATCTTAGAGCAACACAAATGATAATATATCTCTACAAATGATTGTTAAAAATCACTTTATTACACATTATTAAGTTTTTGATTATAATATAAATAATATAATATAAATAATATAAAATAAAACCATAATAAAATAGATACATTAATAAGATATTGAAAAAAAATGTGAAATTTAAGTATTAATTGAGTACTTTTAAAACTCGATTGCATCAATATTATTTTGACTTTAATCTCTCTTTCTTTTTTTAAAGCTAATAGAGAGACAGGTAGAGAGAGTTTTAAGTCTCGCTTAAAATTAAAGTAAAGTAATAAGTTACACAAATTAAATTCAATTTCATGACATTATGTATGTAACTATAAAGTATATTTGTGTACATGTACATAAAATTTAACTTTTCATAAATTTTTTTTTAATTTGGTGCATTTTCCATTAAATTCTATATAAATTTGCATTTGATTTTAATGTACGTAAACGTTAAATTTAAGTTACTCGTAAACTGTGTTGTCATTATCATTGACAACATTAAATATTTTCAATATACCTGCTTGAAATTTATTTGCATTACATGTAACAGAAACAAATTTTTTTTTTAAGTGTAGGAGACACAGGCTGCATTCTGTTATATATATTCATTGTAAGTAATAAAAATCCGTAATATATGTAACATGGAACTATACACTGTTAAAAATGTCATGAAATTTAATATACTTTTAAGTTACATAAATTCAATTTTATGACACTAAATTAAATTTAATGTATCTGCAACTGAAAAGTATATTTGTGTATATGTACATGAAATTTACTTTTTGTGTACTTTTCATAAAATTTTACAAAGCTAAGTACATTTGTTATTAAATTTTATGTAGATTTGCGTGAAATTTTGAATAAATTTTGAATAAATAAATGTTAAAATTAAATTACTTAAACTTCATTTTCATTGATAATATTAAATATTTTTAATATATCTGCTTGAAATTTACTTCCATGACATGTAACGGAAGCAAATTTCTTTTTTTTATAATAGGATAGATTTTTACTACTCACAGTGAATAACGGAATGCATTTACAGTTGACACAAATGTTGTTCTATCCTTTTGGCATTCAATAAATAACAAAGATAAAATAATACTTTTGTTAACTGAAAGCCTGTTCTTTTTAACGCAACTTCTTTACATAGTTTATCTTTTTTATTTTTTTCCCCCTCTCTTTGAAGGGAAAAGTTCCACAGAAGAACAAGCCTTGTATTTCCTAAATAAAAAGCAACTTTATACAGAAAGTTACATGTCATACTTTTCATCAGTGCTTTGGAATATAAAAAATCAATGCTTCATAAATTATAAAGCACAAAACTGTTAGTCCACAAATAAATATAAACAAATAGAAATAATTTGATATAATAAATACACCATAAGTATTCATATTTAACAAAGCAAATGTTCATTTCCATTTGTTTACTCATTTGCTGGATCTTGCTTCATACACAATAAAATAATGAATCATTCCTCTTCTAGAATTTCTTATGTAATGATGTACTATGTACTGTAATAGTAGTAAATATGAAGTTACAATATTGCTAGAATGTTCCTTGTTTCCTAAGATCATAAATATAAGTTACATTTTTTTCAGATGCAATATGCGCAATATTATGCGTGCAAAGCACCTTATCAAAGTCATAAACAAAAAAGGAGATTAATACGAAAACAATGTTTTCTAATGGATTTAGTTCCTGCGTTCCAACATACTTAAGATATATAAAGTAAAATAAAACATAAAAATACTTAACATATTTAATATATACTTAATATACTTAATGTATGTACATAAATTCTATAAAAATTATATAAAAATCGTTAGGCTTCTTTTTCGTTCATCGTGTTTCAGTGATAAAAATACATATAATACATTAGATTCGCTATGATTATAACCTGGTTAAACCAGAATTATCATGTGCGCGGGGAGAAGGGGGAGGGAAATATTTTTGCGTATTATCCGAACGAAACGGATAATTGTTCTACTACACATACTTGAAACTTTGATTACCTGCGTAGATAAAGTTTATGTAAATTCGTGCTCGAAGCACAAAGATATCTTTCACAATTATCCGCCAATTTGACACAACCGCATCTAAACGTAATTAAGACAGAAACTGCATGAAACTGTGAAACTGAATATGTACGAATATTACGAATAAGATTACAAAGCTTGCAGTGCGACCAACATCGTAATTAAAAATGAACAAGGAAGTCGATTTTGTATCTTCAAACAATGAAAATTACAAAAATGAACAAATTTATTATGTGTTGACCAATGAAATTATCAGTATTCTAGTAAAATTCTCGTTCACTTTTATACAATAATTTCCATCTCGTTTCAAGATACAGATCGATTCCAAAATTCTGGACTCCTATTCTTGAAAAGTATCACATACAAATGACTAGGGAAATGCTATAATATATGTTACAAATACTATAGTATATCTCTAATATGCTATAATGGATGCATTCAGTACTATATCGCTTACGCGCTCAGTGAGCTCTTGCATCTGATTGGTATATTTCGTTAGATTTAAAAATATAGACCAAACAGATACAAAAATTCATTGAACGCTCAGTGAGTGGTCATAGGGTGCTTTCTATTTGATGACATAAGTCGACACAAGTGTTGTTCTATCTTTGTCATTTTTTAAATGTCAAGAAAGAACGACGAATGTGTCAACTTGTGTCATCAAATGGAAAGTATCCATAATTACAGAAGGTATGAGCAACGCGATGTTGCAAACGCTCTGAAGCATTTTTTTGATTAGTCAATTTGTAAAATTCTTTCTTCTAATTGATCAAATGCTTCAAAGCATTTATAGCGAGACTTTGATTACAGCCACAGAGAGAGACAGAGAGTGGCAAATTGCACGTGCCCACGTCCAATCAGAGGAGACGAGTTACGTGATGCAATTTGCCACTCTCTCTCTAAATGCATTCGGTAATATTGGGTCATCTAAAAAGTATCCGCGGTTTGTCACTAGATATATGACCATCAACACACATTTAGTGACAAAAAACCGCGGATACTTTTTAGATGACCCAATATAAATCTGAGGCGTCGGAGTATATAGCATATGTCACGTGTACTGTAGAAAAAGAGCACTCCGACATCTTAGATCTGCATTGCCGAATGCAGCTTCTGTGAGGCTCTTTAATCACAGTATAAAGATATACAGTAGGGACAAAATCCCGTTTTCATTCAGCCGTCCATATTTTCTTGCACATTATTAGCGGCTATGTTTTTGGTGATATCAATCTCGATCAAAGCAGAGAACCTACGGTTTCTCCGTTACTGCAATCACGTCATGATATATTGCTGCGCCTGCTTAACGATGAGACACTACAATGAGTATTTCCATAGTATAAGAATATAAGGTATTTCAATCCCGAGGATGTGCAGTAATTCAAAATGATGGTTGCTCCTAAATCAATCACAATTTTGTCCAAAATTGTAAAAAGCAACATGGTTGTTATCATAGTTGCTACATATGCTACGTATGTATATAAATACATTAGGTTAGAAGTGATCAAAAAGCGGAGTCTCACGTCGTGTGTAAATCAGATCTCGTGTTCTTCTTGATTGCATTATTCTTTCGAAAGTTTGTTCAGTTCGAAGTGGCCGATGAGTGATTAAGAGCGAAGTTCTTTAAGTAATAACAGTTAGAGTATATATAACAATATCTATAAAAAATCGTGCTTCTCATTCATTTATAAATTATTTCCTTTATTGTAATTTATTAATCTTTTTTCTAAATAATTAATTAGCATATTCTATTTGGGTTGTAGAAATGCCCACGTGTTATGTTCAAAACTGTAAGAGTCGTACATTAGTCGTACATTGAGCCGATCTTAAGTATCAAATTACATTTACTAATATTATTATATTTATTAACATTATTGTCATTAATTTTATTAATATTATTTTATTTCATACTCCATTATTTTATTCATTTACGAGCTTTTGTACTTTTTCAAATTTTAATTTTGTTTTTACAATTGTTATGTATGTATTGGATCATCTAAAAAGTATCCGCGGTACTTTGTCACTAGATATATGACCATCGACACACATCTAGTGACAAAAAACCGCGGATACTTTTTAGATGACCCAATATTTTTACCAACTGCATTTGAATTTAGCGCTAAATTTTATTAGCGGACAAATTTCTGATTGGTTGTTCTAATACTTTTCCGTCATTATACGTAATGAAATATTGGGTCATCTAAAAAGTATCCGCGGTTTTTTGTCACTAGATGTGTGTTGATGGTCATATATCTAGTGACAAAGTACCGCGGATACTTTTTAGATGACCCATATATTGTACTATAGGTACTTCCCAATTACAATATCCCTAGATACTTTCGTACACACGACGACACAAGTTGCGTTCCAATTGTCCGTTATCATTAGGCTGGAATTAGACACATTGAAGATAGAAAGATTGAAGTTTGACCAATCGGAACAAAAGGAGCCAAAATTTCTGTATCCTCATGGGTGAAATTTCAATCTTTAATCTTTAATCTCAATCTTCAATGCATAATCTGATTCCGGTCTCACAATGAGAGAGTGGCAAACAAAAAAGTTTTGCTAATTCATATTTACGATCAAATTAACCTAAAAATACACATCTTTTGAATTTTAATTATTCGTAAATTCGCCTCGATGGATTTCCGATACATTAATTACGACACATTCTCTTTACTTATACTGTAAACAGTCTCAGCTTCGTCCGTTTTCTATTGAAAGATACGATCCAATACGATACTGAACAGCTATTAGAGTATATCCATACAAACTTCCATAGTCGCATAAACGTATGCATCAAAAAAATTATCCACATTTCTCCTATTATCACGTCCGTTACAATCTCATTTTGTCCAGTAATAATTTTGAACAGACTTGGAGTAGCGCAGACAATCTCTAGAGACCATCTAGAGACGTATCTGACGCTTTTCCTCATTGCGGAAGGGGGAATTAGGAACGCCCACGGCGAAAATGTAAGAGAGCGGCAGAGTAACAACGCGCGTCATCCCGAGCGGTCACGCGCGAATCGTCGATTCCTCCCGTTGATCGACCAATCGCCACTGTTTTAATTTAAGTGCTATGTGTGAAGCCTAATGTCTAAATCTAGAAGAACTTAATTTCTAAATCTTAATTTTCTAATTCCAAGGCCTAAAAGTATTAGTCTTCATTTTTTTTCTTCTAATTCTTCAAGCGTCAATTCAAATGTTTAAATCTACAAATAATTAGCAATAAGTAGACTATTAGTAAGTAATGTATCGGTGTGAATTATAAATATACATTTAAATAAGCTAACTCGAGTCAATGTTTTATGGATGCTCCATCTCCTTGATAACTCTGCACGATATAATCATCCACTAGCAAGAGAAAGAGAGAGAGAAAGAGAGAGCAGCTTTTCTGCGAGACCTAGGACCAATAGTTTAATCCACTTCGAGTTGCAGAAGTCTGGGACGCCGATCACCTATTCCTGTCGATATTTGAGGGCATCATCAAATACAATCGAACATTAGATAAGTGAGCCTTTAAATACAATACATTGTTAAACAACTGTTACCTATTAAAGCCATTCTATATTGGTAGCATCAGAAGCGTCTTAAGCATCATGCGACTATAAAATTGAAGTATTGGATTGGCTGAAGCAACAAGATTGACTTGCGACGTCAATCTACGATACGACCAATACAGAATGACCTTTAATCCACCATTTAAGTCATTTGAGGAGAATACTGTTAACGATCGAAAAGTGCAGCGTTGGTTTGAAAAATTTCGGTCTGGTCTACAAAATGAACCACGTGGAAGACCCAAAACGTCTGTGAAAAATGATGCTCTGAAAGCATTGGTGGAAACGAATCCAACTGTATCTACAAGGGAACTTGCTACCAGAATGAAAGTTGACCATACAACGATATTGCGACACCTTTCTGAAATTGGCAAAGTGAAAAAAATGGATAAATGGGTACCGCACGAACTAATCGAGCGAAATAAGCTGGATCGATTGAACGTATGCTCATCATTATCCGATTTCATCGAGAGCCATTTTTCGATCGGATTATTACTTGTGATGAAAAATGGATTCTTTACGACAATAGGAAAAGTGTGCTCGGTGGCTTGATAGGAATGAGGCTTGTGGCCATCACTTCATCCACGGAAAATTTTAATAATAGTTTGGTGGAATGTGACTGGAGTAATTCATTACTCATTCCTTCGAACTGGGGAGACAATTACAGCCGAAAAATATTGCCAGTATATTGATGAAATGCATGAAAAATTGAAAATTATACGCCCATTATTTGTTAATGGTCCAATACTTCTCCACGACAACGCTCGGCCGCATACGTCGTACAAAACAATTGCGAAATTAAATGAATTAAAATATGAAATTTTGCAGCACCCAGCTTATTCACCGGATCTTTCGCCAACCGACTTTGATTTTTTTAAACATTTAGAACAGTTTTTAGGAGCTAAACAGTATGAAAATGAAGACAGAAAATGAAGATTGAAAAATTCCATATCAGAGTTTATTGATTCTAAACATCAGAATTTCTTTAAGACAGGCATCTATGCATTAAAATCTCGTTGGGAAAAGTATATTGAAACAAATGAAGCATATTTTGATTAAATAAACAGCTTTTGAAAAAAGATATGCAGTTTTATATATTCACTTAAAAATCCGACATTTCATACGCACCAACCTAATAGAATGGCCTTTATATCTTCGCACCAGAAACCGAAAAGAGAAATTATCAAGGGATCTTGCAGCATTACATCCACTTGAGTTGTCCCAAATTTGAATTTTGAATTTTGTAACATGTGCTCAGTATTAACAATCACTCTGCATGCTCTCGCGAATTACTCTGAGTGCCCTGAAATCCTCATAAGATTCGTCGCAAATCTAGGGAGAACGGGAGAGCAGCCGTGTAGCAATCCGGAATTCACTATAGTCGGCGTATCTAGTGCCCGATTTTAGCCAATCAATTGATCGGACAAATATGGCCGAGACCCTTCTCGAGGCGCAAACTACGAAATAATTTTAAACCTAGAGTCTTGGTTTAGTTCGAAACCGAGGAACCGGCCGAACCTCCCCGGGATGTAACACTATAAAGATGCATGTAAAATGTGGATAATTTTCTTTATTCATACGTTTACGCGGCTATGCAAGATTGTGTGGATATACCCTTAATCCCGGATCTACAGTAGATTTTTAAGCCTTAAGCCATAAGGAATGGACGAATCATAATTAATTATTCTCCTCGCATTCGACTGTAGTTGGTTAATTTCTTACGACTTAAGGCTTAAAACACCTATTGTAGATTCAGACTAATGCAGAAGTTCGTTCGGTAAATTTAAGTCATGTGACTAACAGATGAGAAAGCAGTGAATGCGCTAGCCATTGCGTAAACAAATGCACCCTAAAAAGCTTTTTCATGCGCAGCATGCTACGGCAACGAAAATGTTACGAGATGCAAATTTTCCATAATTGTTTCTGCTTCATTTACTATACATAAAAAAAAAACGACATATGTATTAAAGTTTAATCTCAAATATGTCTTTTATTTGCTCAGCTCAAAAATTAATATAGAAAACTTAAAAAAAATAAAAAAACTTGATTATATGGCAACTTATATGGTACTTATATGGTACTATTAGTACAGTTACAATTTGAATAATTATCATTTCAAGTAATTATTTAAAATTTAGAATATCTCCCCATCATTTCAAATCTTAATAAAAATGTATTTATTTTAATAAATTTATTATTATTAATTGTACTTATTTTAGTAAATGTACTTAATTTTCACATTTTTTGCAAATATTGCAGATTTTCTCAACTTTGAATTCTTTGCTGCTCGTTGTTCGTTCGATTGAGCTTCAATGAGATGCGGTAAAATGTATTTTGCGTCGGAAGTGCATCATCTAATACAAAATTTTTAATCAATAGTAACGAATTGCTGCCGCAGTGTATTGCATATAAAAAATCAGTTTAATATGTCGATATTGGCGCCAATGCATGTGTCTAATGCTGATTAGTTTCGCCTAAAGCGGGGAGCACAGATTCTAGCATAATGCATAAAACATGAAGTATAAGAAAATTAATCAATCAGAGTCCTTTATTTCATGGAAAGGAAGAAAATAAAAGATTTTGATTGGTTCATTTTTTTATGTATTATGTGTTATGCATTATGTAAGAGTCTGTGCTCCCCGTCTTAAGCTGGGAGCACAAACTCTTGCATAATGCATAACACATGAGGCATAAGAAATTGAATCAATCAGAATTCTTTATTTCATAGAAAGAAAGGAAATGAAGGACTTCGATTGATACATTTTCTTATGCATTATATGTGTTATGTGTTATGCAAGAGTCTGTGCTTCCCGCTTTACTATTAGTTAGAAAAAAGACAATGTTGAAGAAAAAAGAAATTATCACAAGGAATTGCATCATATAAATATATCCCCGGATGTAGGACACTAAATGGTAACTTTCGAATTGGCTCACTCTTTTTAGTTCGGATCTATAAAGACTTCTTTTACACCATTAAATTGATTAGTATGTGTATCAAATTGATGCGGATTAATTATTTGACAAGTCCTTACACCGATCTGTTTCAGAACGGATCAGATTAGGTGGCATGATGTCTTCACTGCTTTTCAAGATATAAAATCTCTAATTTTAAAATCTTTAATCTGAACTTAAAAGCAGTAACGAATTTTAATATACGATCCAAAATCAACCAAGCGTTTACAGCACTCTGAGATTCTTTACACGTACCATTTGATACACGTACCAGCTTGGTCTGATACTCGTGATTCAGACCAAAATAATCCGCCAGCGTTTATACCAATCGTATCAAGTGATTTAGTACTTACTATCAAATGCTCGGTCTAAACTAGACCAAAGGCGTATTCAGATTCCTACCTGGGTGCTCCTCAGGTGTCATGTCATTTTTGTCTAATGTACGATAAATAACAAGAATGGAATGATACCTAGGTGACACTTGAGTGGAAATCTGAATCACACAGTCGATAGATGTCTTAAGCCTTAAGCCGTAAAAAATTAACCAACTACAGTCGAATGCGAAGAGAATTGATTGTGATTCGTCCATTCCTTATGGCTTAAGGCTTAAAAATCTATTGTAGATCCTATTGGGATTATACTCACTTTACGGTGAATCAGAGAGAAGATTTGTTCGCGTCGCACGCTCCAACATGTCCAACATGCTCCAATACGTTCGCATCGCGTTAGAGCATACTCCATCAATCAATTAAGAACACGCTCTATTTGCCTCACTTCAAAAGATAGTATTCACGATACTTTGTATATTCGCGATACTTTGTCACTAGATATATGACCATCAACACACATCTAGTGACAAAAAACCGCAGATACTTTTTAGATGACCCAATATAATATAAAAATATAATATAACTTTTATATTTATTAAAAACCATTTTGTATCAAAATGCTTTTCAAATAATCGAGGTAACACAAAATACCCGAAACGAAACGAGACACATGTCCGATCCGTTCAAGTAATCTCACAGTTAGGTTAGGTTAGGTGACATGCTCACTTGTCTTAAATCCGTTCATGTCACTGAACATTGGAGCACATGAATGCAACTGCTCCAACCACCTTACCTGTGATACAAGTGCTCTCTAGGTTAATTTGGAATATGCGACGCGAACAAACCTAGAGAGAATCAAGGAAGAGTGTGTGTGTTCCTCTTCTCTGATTAGTTCCGACATTTATAGTGCACTTCTGCAAATGTGTATGTGTGTATATATGTACAGTGTACTGCATTAATTCGCTGGGTATAGTAGCGGCCCGACTTATTGAAAATAAGGAAATACAGTGTTAAAGAGTTGATACAAAATTCTTAGAGTTCTATGAAAAAAAAAAAATTTTTGTCTCTTGCAATTTTTCTGTAAAGTTAATAATATTTGAGTAAAAAAATAAACGTCGATAAATCAGTGTGATGAGCGCGCCGTTAATCTACACCAACGTAGGTATGTATTACACCGAAGTACAAGTTCATTTTTGTTCCTCATTATACACGGCAGGAATGGATCCCTTGGCGTTCGGCGCGCGCTACACACTCCTATCAAAGCGCACACGTACGTGTTACGCGGAGGAGGCGAACAGCGCGAAGGGAGAAAATAGTGGAGGCGCTCTCCAATATTCTGTCCTTAGTGCAAGGTGCACGATTGAGAGAGAAAGTGTAACTGGTGATGCTGGCTCATGGTGTCCTTTCGCTGTCTCACACATATGTTAGTATGAATAAGATTCCCCGGTGTCTCTCATTCACTAATATTCATAATAATACTTTTATTATGCACAAAATGTAATTATGCATAAAAATTTTTAACATTGTAAAAAATTTTTGTACATTATTACAACATTACATGTAATTTTGAGACTCATGTAATAGCTTTGCATGCATTTATAAATTTGCAGTGTGTAAATGAAATTAATATTTTGTATCGTAAGATTGCAAAATTAAATTTATAGTTAAATATAAGTTAACATATAATAAAATTTAAAAAAATATAATGTAATGCCGCACGCCGAACGCTAGGAGACACTATTTCTGCCGGTGCGTACATATGTCATACACAATACTAGTGTGGTACAATAATAGAGTATGCAATACCGTATGTTCCATCACGTTCCTAACATATCTTCTACTCATTTCAACGGTACACTAAAAAGCGGCTTTCGGATGAGTCAGCTCCATTCTCCAGTATGACTATTCTCTAACTTTGTAACGATGATATCGTCATCGCTACATCTAGAGACTTTAATTACAATAATTACTTTAAGGTTATGTTCAAATTCCCAGACGAGTGTTATCCAGCATGCCTATTCTCTAACTTTATAACGACGATGTCGTTATCGTTACGTAGCGACGGTTGTCGCTGATGATGCTATAACGACGAGGTTATTCTGTAAAGGCTAGCGAAACGATATTCATACAAAATACGATTAAGACGTCGTTATCGAAACGAGTATATTCAATTTCATATAACTCTGTCGTCGTAGTATCCAGCCAATCTCCTATATTTCTTGATGAGTTTAGGAACGTTAAATAACAAGGTTAGAATCTTTTAAGTGATAACAGTAAAGTGAAAAAAAAATAGAAGAGATATATTCCTAACCATACAGTCGTAAAGTTTAACACTTAATATCTCGATTCGCAGGGCAGAGCGACAATTATTTCTGCCAGATTCTTTTGTTTCATGCAAAAACGCGTCGAATAAGCCCTAATTTTATTGATTTATAAGCTGCAGGACCTATTCTGTATAATTATCAAGAAAAACAAAGCTTTCAATAAACACAATGTTACAAGAATAAGTCTATATGTATAAACAATTTAAATTATATATGAAAAAATTAGTAAATCATGTATGAAATTTACATCATTTATTTACATTAAATTCGTTTTTGCCGATAAAGTTTATATAAAGTCCGAAATTATCTTTGTTTTTTATAATGAAATTAATGATTTTTCTAATTATTTTGCATATAAAATTATTAAGAGTTATAAAAAAAATCAATTGTGCAGATATTTCATACTTTATTCTAGCATATTTGGATTTGAAATATGAAATATCTTCTAAACTATTAATTTTTTGATATTATCTTCATACCTTAATATAATATTTTTATGCATAGAATAAGGTGAATCATTTGATGTAAAGGACACAGAGTTCCTTCAATAAAAGTTGTTTAATTTTTTGAAACTATGTTTTCTAATCATATTACTTGTTTTTCTTAAATTTAGCCTATAATGTTAGCTCTTCTTTTAGAAAAACTGGAAGAATTCGACAGGGCAGAGCCACTCAACAACAAATTGAAGCTCTAATAACTTATTTAAAACAATATTCTCAGCATCTGGCAAATTTACTATGAACAGTAACATACAATTACAAGGAAGTTGGGAACTCTTAGTCACTTTCTTAAATTCATTAGGATCTAAAGGCAAAGAAAAGGATATAAAGTCGTGGAAGACTGTAAGTATATAGTATATAATACAGGGATGCTTGGCAACAGGTGAAAAAATTTAAAGAGTAATTTTAGATAATTAAACAAGAAAAAGTAATAAAATTATAATTAAAACATATGTATTTCGGATATTTTTTACGTGAACGTTTAAACATTTATAATTACAAATCCAAATCCATTACAAATCAAGTTTTCACCGCAATTTTGTTATAAGTATTGATTTTCGTTTTATTTTATCATTTACATGCACTTAAATCTTTGCAAAGTTCCTTCTAATTTTTCCTAAAATTTTTCCCTTATTGCCAAACACCTTGAACATCAATATTCAACAAATATTGACTACTAATAAGGTTTTTCCTCTTGTATTCTTTCTGTTATTGATCGTAAAACTTATTAAAATTATCATATAACTTTTTGAAGTTATTAACACATTTATTAAATATACTGCTTTAACATTTAATAATTTTTTTATTTTCTTACAGACATGGCGAGATCTTAAATGTAAAGTATCAGATAAAACAAAAATTGAGAAAAGGAAGAGCAGCAACAGGAAACATGTATTATGCGCTCATAGAATGCCATTGAAGAATTGACAGCAGGAAATATTTTAAATGAAACACCAGCTCTAATTATCATCCCAGAATTAGAAGACATAGGTACATATTATCAATACTCTATTTTATAAAGAAATATATACAATTTTATTTTTCAGCTATTACAAATGAAAGTGAATTGAACAATGAAGGAAGTGAATCGAACAATGGAGAAAATTTCATTGAACAGAACGTAATAGAGGTTCCATGTACGTCATCATCACAAGGTACAGGATGTTAGCTTAAAATTAAAGTTGGTTTCATTACCCTAGTTTACACCGAGCACTTAATACTAATGCCTGATTCCACCATAATGACTACATTTACATAGTAATACCCTCAATTAGGTTTAATAACATACCGTAGTTATAAAACTGGCCAATCACGGTTGTTCCATTCTTCTGAGGAACAGCTATGATTGGCCAATTTCATAACTATGGATGTTATTAAACCTAATTAAGCATGCTGTGTAACAGACCCAGTGTGAAATAACAATGAAATCGACGTCGAATCGACGTTGACTCAATATCGATTCTATTATTATTTCTCACTGGGAAGGTCAATGATAGTTTAATATTAAATTAAATTATCATTGATGAAACTGCGCATTATTACGCGTATCAAGTACGTGGTGTAAATTAGGTCATATTGTTAAACTTTACTATATATTCTAAATATTAATACTTTTTTATTTTTAGCAAATAGAACACAAATCAGGTCGAGTGAATGCAAAAAACATAAATATACTACAGCCGGTATTCATAGTCGATTCTTATACTTAAGACCGTCTTAAGTATAGTCTTAAGATGTCACGAATCAATCAGAGACCGTCTTAAGACATTACTTAAGGCGGTCTTGAAATAAGAACTGACTATGAATACTGGTCTACAACCCTAAAATTCTAAATAAAAAAAATAATAAATCATATGTGTATATTTCCGATTTAAAATAAATTTTTGTATTTTTTTTTTTTTACATATTTGCAGGTAGGCATGCAGAACGTTTAGGAGTACAATTATATGATGCTCGAGAATCTTTTGGGGCAATAGCAGACAAACATGCTGAAGCAATGGTGATTAGTCTTATTGTCAATTTAAGAGTATTTTAATTTTAATAATAAAAAAACTTTGACCAATTTATATATGCACAACTAACTTGGTAATAAGCCTTATTTTATCAGAGCTGGAACATAGCTTAATATTCTTTATAATTTTATATACATTTTCAAGTTCATCAAACTAGTGTGCCGAGTACATTTTCATTCTTAACACACTTCTAAATTGAACTAGAATAGTAATATTATAATAATAAATTGATAATCATTGAATTTATTATTCATTTAATATTATAATATTATTACTTTCGTTCAGTTTAGAACCCACAAAATCGAAAATTTGTTCGGTGCGCAGTTTGATGAACTTAAAAATGTATATAAAGTCACACAAAAATATTAAGCATTACAAATTTAACTCTAACCTAATAAGCTCATTACTAATTGTTATAATTATACTTTAGTTTAATAATATTATATGTTTATAGATGCTAGCTGAGGCTATGAAATCGCAAGCTGAAACATTATTGCGAATAGGCGAAGTTATGGATAGAATGGCAAAGAATGAGGAACGGCAAACACAGTTATTAGAAATTATGTTTGAATGTTTGAAAGACGGTACATAAATTCAAGGATATGTAAACTTAATCCTTTTTCATTATTATTTTATATATTTTATAATATTTTATAATACAAAATATTATCATACAAATCAGACGTTTATATTCATCGATGTAATAAATTCAAATTATTTTCATCTAAAATTACTCATTCTCATTATCCCATGCACATTGGTAATTGGGAAACGAATCTCGCATAATTTGCTTCTGTATATGCTGTACTACTGCTCTAGGCCCTCTGCGTACTACATTTTATTTTTCTTCTATATCATTTGCTTCATTTGCATGTGCATCGTCAAAGACGACATTTTCTTCTATCTCTAATGGGAGTCGATAGTGTACACGTATATTATGTAAAACTGCGCATGCATTTACAATTAATTTGCTAATATCTGGAGCATACATCAATATACGTTGGTAAGACAAACATCTCCACGTTTCCTTTAAAATTCCAAATAATCTTTCAACGATACTCCGTGTTTTACATAATTTCTGATTATAATGACACTAGCGATTCCACTGAGGATAATTTGTCAACGGTGTCATTAACCATGGCTCTAATGGATATCCAGCATCTCCTGTAAATACATATGTGATTTAATTCTCCGGACAAAAGATCTTAAGTCTATTCTCTTTATCTGAATTTCTTACACAGTTCATCTTTCCTCTTTTTTTTTCATCATTTTTTTCCTCATTTCTTTTCAGAGAAAAAAGAGAAGAGACGAATTGTGCAAGAATTAGATCAGCTAAAAAGAACAAATCTATAACAGTTTATTTCATGTTATAAGTTTACTAAATATTTAAATCTTTTTGGAGAAAACTATTGAAAGTGAACAATCTTTCTCAGTGATGTACATTTCTATAAAGAATGTTGCTTTTGAATGGAAATATGAATACTTTTAACTGTATATAATTAATTGCACAATAAAAGTTGAAAAGTTACCTACGTAATCAACATTCAATTAATGCTTACCAATTAAATAAATTTTCCCCTTGGTTATACCAATGTTCCATGACACGTTTAATTGGAGAAGCACTCCAGATATATGCATCATTCCTTGCATCTATCTGGGTATCGTGCATTTATATTTAATATTTTCATATCTGAATCAACTATCTGTAAAAATATTAGAATTAACAGGATACTTTCTATATAATACTTTTTACACATGCATGCACGCACTGTTAATATATTTGCAAAGTTCAAAATTAGCTAATGAAATATAAAACATGCCTGTTCAACTTTAGCTACCGAGACGCAAGGTCACACAAAAAATCAATACGGGTAAGATTTCGGGGATTATAAAATATTGATATGCATTACTCAGACGCATATCAATTTTACAGTCCCGAATTCTTACTTATATTTTTTTTACAGTCCCGAAATTCTTACCTTAATTTTTTGTGTTGACGGTCTTGCTCCGAAATTGAACTAAAGTTGGACAAGCTTGACATAAAACATAAAACATTTTTATTATACTTACTGCTTTCAAAGAATGATGGTGATTAACATATGCTTCTTCATGAACATGTGATGCAAGAATATTTATGTACGTACAATCAGTAGCTCCAACAGCTCGAGGAAATATCTGTGCAGCTAGTGCAAATTTGTTCTATTGCAGTAGTCTTTTCATGTGGCATCATGGAAAATTTTATCCATTGGCATAATAAATGTATATTTATTAATTATGTATTTATTATGCACTTTACGTATGCAACGGCTAGTAGTTGGCTGACTTACTAATTCGCATTGGTTTCCAGCTGGTCTTTGATAAGAACCATGAGCAAAAAAATCAATTGCAACCAAAACTTGAATTTCTAGAGACCAGTTATACGTTGTTTTTCTAAATCTTGTCTTAAATTATTAACAATTTGCATGATCAAAACTTGGTTTAGTCTGAACTGTACAATAAATTCTTGTTGTTCAAATGGATTTTGCGCATCGCGCAACAATCTTCTCTCTATTCTTCTTTCAAGTTTCCGCATTCTTTCTTATAAAAATAATATATTTCATTCTAAATACTATACTCTTCAGCGATTTTACCTTAAAAGTAAGAGAAAATCTTAATAACATTATTATGAAAAGCATATCTCATTTACATTGCGTATAAAGTTTATATAAAACATAACCTAAATTTATTTGTTTATTTTATATTTTCAAATATTACAACATTTATAATACATTACTTTTAATTAAAATATTTTGCTATAAAATTTTTTGCGTGCTTTTCAACATATTTAATATGTATGATGTTTATTTAAATTACAATATTTATACCATATTTATACACACTTCCGTACCACCACTATCCGGAGCCGGAGTTGATCGCTATATGTCTAGTTATATTGTCGCTATTGTTTATCGAGGAGTCTTGTATCCCTGTGCTAACGATAAAATTCGATACTTTATCGATACTTTTATCGACATCTATCATTATAGTAAATTACAGAATACCATTTTTCGTTATCATGTCGTTAAATCTCTGTAATGATATCTCTAGATAGTGGTGATATTGTCGTTACGAAGTTAGAGAATAGGCATATAAGTATCACTCCATTCTTGTTACTTACCAAATGTTAAACAAGGATAACATAACACTCGGAGAACTCTCAGGTAATCCAACGAACACGCCTCAGCATATTGATTAACCATGCGTTTGATCACGGATCTACAATAGATTTTTAAATCTTAAGCCATAAGGAACGGATGAATCACAATCAATTATTCTCCTAGCATTCGATTGTAATTAGTCAATTTCTTAAGGCTGAAAACAACTTATGTAGATCCGGACTGAGAATTTGTATGGGCAATTTCGACGATGTCACGAAAAATCTGACATGGACTCTCTCAGATTTCTCTCTGATATATCTCTAGATAGTAATGATATCTCTAGATAATGGTGATATTGTCGTTACGAAGTTAAAAAATAGGCATACAGGTCGCAGCACAGACTCATGCATAATAGAGAGCCTATAATCAGAGTGGCGTCATACAAGAGACGTCATATTTTAGCGAAATTCTGCGAGAGAGAAAGAGATATATGGTCTCAGTCTATCTAACAGACTGTCAGTTTTAGGGTTAGGTGCGACAGGATTGAACGACATAGATACGTAAAGGTATTGGGATTTCTTTTATATTATTACAGATGCATTTTGCTCCTAAAATGTAGGAACAAAGAATCGATAATAAACTAGCGCATTTAATAGCGTAAATAATGTGCAATAAAACGTTTTGTATAAAGTAATGTGCAATATTACTAAATGTATAATATTGCAAGTAGTACAAAATTAATGAAATTTTATAATAAATAATATATGTAAAAGTTTTATTATTTTATATACAATATTTATTTATTATCATTTTTTAATTTGTCACAATTTTTGAGCATTTTTTAACATGAATTCAAAATTTAGAAAATAATGCGTTTAAAAAACTGGAAGGAATGGCTAAAATATGGACCAATCACAAGTGATACGTATGGTGTCACTCTGATTGTAGGCTCTCTAATGTATAACGCATAACGCATAATGCATAAGAAAATCAACTAATCAAAGCTCTTCTTTTCCGTTAACTGGAAGAAAAGAAAGAATTCTGATTGATTAATTCTCTTATGCACTATGCATTATGCCTTATGCAAAATCTGTGCGGCCTTCCCTCAATTTTTTCTGCGGTAAATTGTTGCATGCTTGTTTGCCAATGTTAAAGGGAGAGTACAGACTCTTATAACGTATAACACAGGCATAAGAAATTGCATCAGAGTTCTTTATATTATGGAAAAAAAGGAAACGGAGGACTCGATCGATACATTTTCTTATGCATTAGGCTGCATTTTCATGTTGACGCTCTATTCGAGTGTCAAAACAGGTCACGCGATCAAAATTAATGCTTGATATTCGTCAATTTTGATTACGTGATCTGTTTTGACGCTAAAAATGAGCGTCAAGCATCAGCATGAAAAAGCAGCCTTATATGTTAGGAGTTATATGTAGTCCATTCTACTAGTCGTTTGTCGTATGTTGTATGTCGCACTTGCTATTCTACAGTTGAGTCGTTGATCGAAGCCGGAAAGTTGAAATAAACGTAAAGAATGGATATTGAAACGTTGAATACATATTCAAATTTATTATTAATTTGGACGCAAATTATATGATTGTATATAGAATAATGCAACTCCACTTGTTTGATAATTACTATACATTGATTTAATTAATTTTATAATATTGAAAAAGATCAAAACAATGATCGAAACGTATATTATTAAAGTAATTAAACTTGAATAAATTTATATACAGATAGATACCCAGTGTCAGTTCTTATAAGCATTTCTTAAGTTTGATACAAAAAAGAATTAAATTACAAAATATTTTTATATTAATAATAATAATTTAACAAATAAAAAATTACATATTTATATCATAACAGTTTCTCAAATTTGTGGATATTTTTATTTTCACAGATCTTTTTTTTGCTAACATTTTTAAAATCCACATTTATCATACAAACAATGATTTTCGCGAACGAAATCAATAATTATTTCATCTACATTCCATAATATTGGATCATCTAAAAAGTATTCGCGATTTTTTGTCACTAGATGTGTGTTGATGGTCATATATCTAGTGACAAAGTACCGCGGATACTTTTTAGATGAGCCAATATATTGTAATATAAATATATCCATATAAAAATATCTGTTTATCTATACACAAATGTGTCCGAAGGATTTATGTTTTATCTAGTCTAGACGGAAAAGATGGAATTGACCATCTTCTATTCCGACGACAGCCGACTTGCAACAACTTCATTCGACAGCCAATAATTTAGTGCGCATGTGTACGACTCCGACATACGATTGATTATAGAACGGGCCTTAGGATGAAATCACATGGTCCAGAATAGGAGTGTGATATACAGAATGCATCAAAACAACCAATCAGCGCTATTCCGCACTTTTTCATCACGCAAGTTTTGTATGCTGTTCACATGATGTGTCAAAGATGTATCCAGCGTGAATATATTATAATTTAAAAACTATTAACTTCATGTTAATATTGGGTCATCTAAAAAGTATCCGCGGTACTTTGTCACTAGATATATGACCATCAACACACATCTAGTGACAAAAAACCGCGGATACTTTTTAGATGACCCAATAATTTGCTTATTAAAATGAAATATAATTTTTCAAATTGTAAAAACAATTATGAAGTGTTGCGTAATCATGACAGATTTCCTAACCTGCATAGTCGTCGACTTTAATTTGAAATATCTCAGTTCGCAGGACAGAACAATACTTTTTTCTTGTAAATTCTTCATTTTCATAAGAAAATGCAGTGATTGAATATATTTTTGTCAAAATTTGAATGGATCGGGATCTTCTTAACATTTACCAAAAATAAAAATGAATTAAACCGCGAAATCCTCAATACATTTTATTGTGGTATTTAATAAAATTTACATTGCGTATTTTATTGAGATTTCACTTTTGCATTCAATTAGGTTAGTGTATAGCAGCTTTAATTTGCACTGAGTGGGCACCAGTTTTGCCAGTGAAAAACGCAAATAGGTATTCAGTTAATGTCGTGCTCATGAATACTTTTGTTCAGCATCACATTAATAAATATTTCCCAGAGTTCCAGAAAATTTGACTAAATGGTTTTTTTCTGTGGTTTTGGATGGGGTTCTTTACAAAGAATTTGACAACAAATAGATGGGAAAAAATTTAAAAAGTGATTCTAGATAAAATATATAGTGAATAGAAAATGATTCAAGATAAAAATAGAAAAAAATAAAATGCGACGATAGATGCTTCGTTTAATTATAAATGTCTAAATATTCATGTACTTTTAATAATTTACTTTTTACGTGAATTTTGAAAATCTTTAAGCTTTAATCATAATTTTTTCTTATTCTTAATTTCTGTCTTATTTTATCATTTAAAACTACTCCTTGAATTTTCTCTGTTGCTGAATATCCTATATACTTAAGATAAAATAAATGTATATACCGCTAAAAAATTATTGATAATATAGTATTTTTATACAACACTAATCAATCTAATTAATCCACAGAACAAAAGATAATGTTCTCATATAAAGTAAGCTTGATCTGTTCGTTTACTTGGGTAAATCAAAAACAAAGAAAGTTGAAAAGCTGATAAAATACAACCCATAAAATTTGGTATTTGTATAAATTGATCACTGAGCAGACATCCATATGCAAACCATTGGCAAGATACTATCATAGAGGACATTATGACTGGAAATGGTAAACTGTCTGTGCTTTTCATTCTAATCACATGTGCCTATAACAAATTTGTAGTTATTTATTATCAATACGTAAAGTTACAGTGTAAAAGAGGAGAGTGAATAAGACCGCTTAGTGGATTTCCAATTAAACATTTTTTTTATATTGTACGATCACTAGAAATGTGAAAAATATTCATTATACGAGATAAAAATTCGATCCGTAAAGCCTTAATTAATTATTAATCTAGATATAGCATTATGATATGCAAGTCCTTTTCATAACTAATAAATGAATTAATAAAATATTTTCGTTTTTATTGTACATTTTATTTTATTTTTTTGCTTTTGGTCTTTGAGTTTTTCAATTTTTTTGCAACTAAAAATCACATCATTGCATACGAGTGCAATATGTCCCCATATATCAAGTGTAATAAAAAAATTTATTTTTTCACAATAAGCTGTATTCATTTTAGGGGACGATAGTCTAAAATGGTGTTAATATGATAGCAGAGCAGTATAATAAACAAAAATGTTTTATTAATTTATTTATTAGTCATGAAAAAGGCTTAGGTATCACAGAGCGGTATCATAGTTCGTTCTTATTTCAAGACTGCTTGAGTAACGTCTTAAGACGGCTCTCTGATTGTTTAGTGATTTCTTAAGACTGTACTTAAGAAAGGTCTTGAATATAAGATCTGACTATGAATACCGGCCATAATGATATATGTATATATAATTAATAATTAGGGCTTTATGGATCAAATTTTTTCTCATATAATGATTATTTTTACATTCCTAATGATCATGCAATAAAAAAAAAATTGTATGATGTAAGTCTGTAGGAGGCATAAAAACACTTATATAAGACCATAAAAGATACAAGGACAAAAAGGAACAAGATTGAATTTGTATTAATTTGTATCATTGAAAGTAAGTTAATATTTTATATTTTTTTCCTTAAAGTGATTTTATTAGTATATACTTACAATCTATATGTTAGTGACTTCAACAACAGAATCGATGTGAATTAATTCAACACTCAACTTAAAAATATTTTTAGCATATAATAAATTAGTATAACAGCAATAAATTAGTTTGATTTGTACTTGTTTGTCTCATCTTTCTTTTTGTTTTTAGATCAGTGTTAGATCAAAGTTTGAAAAAATATTATCACCTTTTTTTGAGACATGTTTCCAAGAAAGAGAAATGCCTCAGCATCACTTGTTGTATCTGTTTGTATCGTTTTTTCATTTCGTTTATATCTTTAAGGGCAATTAATAATTAGTAATTATGAAATTTCAAAATAGAGGTAAAGCTAACTTCGTTATTTCTGAAGATATTTGTAATCCGCAATAAGTTTGAAATTTCAGTGCTATTTCGGATTGGTTGAGTACAAACGATTCCGAAACAGAGCATCTTGCAGGTTTAAAATATTTTAAAATAGGGTGTTAGGATTTTTTCCTTTTTTTTGAACACCTTAAGGTACAAACAAAAAGAAAACGTTACAAATTTAGTTCAATTTAATGCTTATTGAAAAAATTTTTTTTTCTTAAAGTGCCAGGCTCATAGGTTTTGCTGTGAAGTCACTAACATATAGATTAAAAGTATATACTAATAAAGTTACATTTTAAGGAGAAAAAAGAATATAAAATATTAATTTACTTTCAATGGTGCAAATTAATATAAATTCAGTCTTGTTCATTTTTGTCCTTTATTTTTTTTATGGTCCTCTAGCAGTTTCAATATTACATAAGTTAGTAGCGCCACTGTTTCCTTAGGAATGATATAATATAGAATGTTCTTGATAGTACAAATTAGTATAAATTCTATCCTATTAATTTATGATATATTATTTTTCTTTTATTTTGAATTGATCCTGCCAGCTTAATATTAAGCTAGCAGCGCCATGATTTTTTTTCGAAATAGCACACAGTACAAAATTAAAAGTACAATTAATAAATATTAAAAATTCCGGTAGATCCGATTTGATTCTGCTGATTTGATCCTGCTAGTTTTAGAGAGTTCACAAAAACGACTTTATTAACCTTCCTCCTTAGCATAATATTTAAAAAAAATATACATATTTTCCATCAATAATTTTACTAGATGAGCCTTATTATTTTGTGAAAATACAAATAAAAAAATGTTATTTCATACTTACAAGTGATATTAATGGTGATGCAAAGAATAATATGGTCAAGCTGCAACTAAGAAATCCTATGTGTTTCTCAGCCAAAACTCTGTTTTTTTGAAATATACTGTACAGATATACAAGCGAAATCAAACAAATCGCTATTGTAAACTGCTTAATAGTAGTTGATCTTTTTACGTTATATAAGATATAAATTAATATATAACATATTTGTAATATTGTTCCAAATATATTTACAAATATAATGAACAAATCTCCAGTAAGTGTTCCATATCTTAGCCACAAACTACAACTGTAATGATAAAAATATAATTTTAAATTAACCATTTATATTAATATTGGCAAATATTGCTTAATTATATGATACATACGACATAAAACATGTTACAAATGCCAATCCCGAGCTATCTCCAGTTGAACCATTTCTAATATATTTTTTACACACTAATCTGTAAAATTTATTCATTTTATTTGATCTGATATTAAAATCAAATAGTTTAATTATATTATATGGTAATGAAATATCTTGCAAGATCTAAAAATATTATTAATATAATTGGGTCCTGTCATTGGGTCATTTGTGTCCTGTTTCTTTAAGAGCAGCTCGCTAAAAATAGTGGTCTCTAATAAATATTTTCCCTTAAAAAAAGTTTGATATTAGGGGATAAGGCATCATTGACATCATTTCATGCACATTCTTTGATGAGAATGCCTCAGAAGTTCACGTTGATCACAAATGACCCAATCATCTGTAAAATGAGTGCTTTTTTATAGTTGAAAAAAAAATTTTTTTTTTATTTTTAACTGATTTTCGTTCATAATGTAAGGATTTCATTAGCTATTGAAAAAATTTTTAATAATTTTGTGCTGAAATGTTGAACTATCATTATTTAAATGTTATAAATATCGTTATATGTTAAATAGTGTTCAAAAAAGTTTCTTCTAATTAGTAAGTTTTTGTGACATAATACCAATAATTGTTTTAAAATGTAAAGGCAATATACATATATAAGTTATCTCCCACAGCAAAAAATATCACAAAAGCATGGTGACATGCAAACATCCGCTTTGTCAAATGTGACATCGCTATAATGAAGTTTTGATAAAAATTATACCTTCCTGTAATACTTTTATATTATAGCAATAATTATATTAGGACTCTCGAATTTTAAACAATACAAAAGGGTAAATATAATAGGCTAATGAGAGTCAGCAATGATAAACGGCGCAATTATTTAGTGAACAATCAATAATCAGATATTGGATTGATGTCTTCTTTATTTTGACTATTATAACATATATACCCAGATAGCAAAACGTCTACAGTCTTCTAGCAGACTGTCAGCAGGTTCGAGCAGAAAATGACGGCAGCCATCAACTGCGTCTGCATTAGACTTATGTTTTGTTAACATCGTCTGTCGACATAATGTGAAGGCAAATTGTTGGCAAAAACTGAACAGATTCTACCGACATCTGATGCTGGCAGATTCTGTTATATTTTTTCTAGCAGTCTGTCAACAATATTATGTACATCTAAATCTGTAACAATTCTGTTGATATTTTGTTGGCATAGTGTGCAGCAGACATTTAAAAAATCTGCTTTCTATAGACTTGGCTATCTGGGTAGATTAAGATAATAATGTGATGTCACTGTTAAGTTTTATACTGTGACCTTTTAATAATTACATAAGTGTGGTCACAATTTTCTTGTGATCCTATTGTAATATCACTGTTAAGTTTTATATGGAGGATACTTCGATTTATACCCATACATATTAAAAAAAAATCTCATATTCAAGTTTCTGAACCTAATGCTTTTTGGACTATCAATAAATTTTTGAACTACTAATAAATTTTTTTTCTTTTATAGTTTGCAACTTTAAGATATAAAACATTATCTTTTTCCTTAAACTTGTGTTTTGAATTGTTTGTGTTCTGAGATATGAACGACCTATCACGTACAGAAAAGAACTAGAAAATCATTATAGATAAGAATCTGACAGAATATGCAACTATGTCAATTATATTAAATAAAAACTAAATGAAATATTTAGTTTGGTAAATAAAATAATTATATGAAATAAAAGATATGTATAAATAGTTCATAATTTGAAACATAGAAATATAAAATATTTAATCATAGATTGATAAATAATACAAGGTTAAACACATTTTTAAACAAAAAATATAAATTATGATAATAAATTTTTAAATAAATAAAAACTTAATGTTTAGTGAGCTATCGACGTTATTTAAATTACTTACACGCCAGCTAGAAACTGTAAAACAGTACAAATTGATGCGGATAACGCAAGTGTATTTCTAATCTCCATTGAAATCATAATTTAAAATATACATTTCTTCCACATATTAATTGTCATTTAATAGTTTATCTAACTCATCTAGTACACATTATATATGTACATACGTACATATCACACTTGTCTAACTAGTGATACGCTGTCGTGGGAATATTCTCACATGGGAATGTTCGTATGCATAAGCTGCCATTAAGGCTTAAACACAATAGCACAGGCAATAGACATAGGGCACAGGGAATAATAAAGCTGGAAACAAGATGAAAAGCACGGGCAAGAAATAAAAGATTTCAACCTATCAAAAAGCGTCCATTCTATTATTCATAGTTTTTGATAAGTTGAAATCTCTTATTCCCTGTTCCTATTGCTTGTGCTTTTCATTGTGTTTCCAGCTTAACAGTTTTGTATTGGCTGCTTTCACATCGTAATGGCGATATGGGCACGAACATTCCCGTGTGGGAATAATTTTCAACAGCGCATCACTGATTTATACCAATTTATAGTAATCTATACAGTCTATTGATCTGTTTTCTATTCCTGCACTAGATTACACTAGAACCATGGTGAAAGGTGGAAGAATAAAGCAGGAAGCACAGACTTTTGCATAACGTAATGCAAAAGAAAATCAATTAAAGTCCTTCGTTTCCTTCCTTTTCATGAAATAAAGAATTCCGAATGGTTGATTTCTTAGGTCTTATGTACAATATAAATATAAATAATTTATAATTTATAAAAATAATAATTTATGATAATTTACATATATAGACAACACATAAATAAAATATAAATACAGATTTATAATTTATAATTTATAATAATTCGTATAATTCATAATTTATAATAATTCATATAAATAAACACAAATAAAATATAAAGCTTAAATAAACACATAAATACACACAAATATGACACAAATACGCTCTTTCTCACTTTCGACAAACATCAAATATACCCATTTCATTTTAAATTCCAAAAGTGTACTGATTCAGCCACAGAAAAACAGATCTTATATCAGAGAGAAATCTGAGAGAGTCCATGTCAGATTTTT
>NW_011627263.1:1058173-1230821 GCF_000204515.1 Acromyrmex echinatior | reverse complement strand
ACTAAATTTTGTTAATTGTGCTCCTATAATATAATTCTTATAATATTTCGAACAATATTTTTTATTATACATTGTATTGTAAAGAATTATTATATTATTAAAGGATTAGAAAAAAAAATAATATTAAAAAGCTATGCATTGTAATTGTTAATTAATTTATTGTATTTCGCTAATCATAATGCAATATGATTTTAGCGAAATATAATAAAATAATTAAAAAAAAAAAGAGAGATATAAAATTAAAAAATAAATTTAAAACATACTTACCCACAAAAACCGACTAAATTTATTAGTAACTCGTTTTTTTACACAGCAAGAAATGATCGTCAATTAAATGTTGAATTGATTTTATACGTATACAACAATCTTCATTTGTTTGAACTAGAAATTATATGACAAACAATAATGAGTTTTTAAAAAACTAAATTTAGATATTTAAGATGAAAGATTAGTTGGAAAGTTTGTACTTATGTGTGCGTGCGATATTGCTAGTAGTAGTGATGTATCAATGTAAATTGTATGTGTAAATCTTATTATACGAAGCTCATAAAAATTATCGATAAAACAGATGACTTTAGGATCCCCTTAATAATGTCAACATTTTTAAAGATTTCAAGCAAAGCGAATATATTTTTTACACATTTAAATAATTTCGCCGAAAATCTATTGTCGCACATCCTTTATTTTATTTCCCAGACACGTTAGATATCGCCTAGGAAATTATTAGAAACGATTTTGCATTTGACTAAGAAGTGAAAGTATAATCACGTGAATTTTAAACGCAACTATACTGATGCTTGATATATGACAAAACAAAATAATATTGCGAAAGAAATGTACATTCACAATATTGGATGCCTTCCATTTAGTCGACAAGTATCATTTTGTTTTTGTTACTCGAGGAATGTAAAGACAAATAAAACGACTTTTGTGTCGACTTGTGTCACTAAATGGAAGGCACCATTATTTCGTTATACATTTCATAACTGAGATGAGTTGTTCATTTGAAGATGGTTTGAAAAACATAATATTGTCGGACGCTCGGTCGTATTGGCCGCAATTGTTTATCATACGTAGTTATCTTGAGCTATTCGCATTTCGCACGCCGAGATTCGAGCAGGTAGGCAGCGGCGCGAGACGTTCCGTCTATTGTCGTATTATTCCTTGTGATATGATAGCGAATGAGTATTGATTGATACGAATAAAGTCAACAATTTTTCAATATTTCGAATTTTAATGTTCGTCATATTTTAATTAACCGAACTTTAATAACTAAATAGAATAAATCATGAGGTATAAAGAATAAGAATTTTCATGGGCTTATTTGTTATAGAATTAGCGATTCCGAACTCAAAAGCGTTATGTAGTGTGTTTCCGAATTTATTTTAAAAATTAGCAAGGTCTAGCAAACTTATAATCTCATAATACATAATAAAATAATCTCTCGCGTTAGAAAAAGAATTAAGATTTATTACATCTCGCTCGATTTATTACCTATAGAATTGCTCCATTTCTGGAAATATACATCTAAAGGAGCATATTAATGTCTAGGGAAGTAGTTTTAATCTTAGGGAGTAGTAAATAATGAAAGAACAATGAATTGTGCAGATGTTGGTGCTGTTCGATCACGGCTATCTTTCGCGATACAGCAAAGTGCGTATTGCGTGTCGCGTGCTAACAATAAGTGTCATTGGAATCTATCGTGCGATCATCGTATTCCATCGATTAGATATATGACGATCATGTGACATGAATTCGGTAATCATATAAGAATGGAATTATAAATCAGTTTTGCATAACGCATAACGCATAACACATAATGCATTAAAAAATGAACCAATCAAAGTATTCCATTTCCTTCCTTTCCACGAAATAAAAAATGTGATTGATTGATTTTCTTAATGCATTATGTAATTAAGTGCCGCAGCACAGACTTTTACATAACGCATAGTACATAAGAAAATCAATCAACTCCTTTTTTCCGTGAAATAGAAGGAAAAGAAAGATTCTGATTGGCTGATATGCACTATGCATTATAAATTATGCAAAAATCTGTGTTGCGATCTTTATGCGTTTTGCAAAAGTTTATGTTCTAACCTTAAAGATATATTAGACGTAATCCCTACAAAGAAAATTAAATTTGGAAATATGTTTAATATTTACACTTCAAATAAACTATACATATGAAAAAGATTTGTATGAATAAGATTATATTTTTGTTTAATAATTTTTGTAGTTTATTTATTTTATTTCTTATTATTTTTATTGTTAAAAATTAAAATTTAAAAAATGATTAAGAGATTTACATTTTTCTTTTATAAGTACTTTAAACATTCAAAATAATTTTTCATTGCGATTCATTAATTAGTTACAAAGATATAAAACAAATAAATATTTTGTTTATTTACTGGATAATTAGTTTATGCATCTACGTGAATAATCTTGAATATATTCATCACTTATATCAAAAAATTGAGATTTTGTGTCATTTATTTTATAACACAATACATTTCCATATATTTTTATTAGAGATTAAAAAAATACTACTATTTATAAAAATAATTTATATGATTCAGATAGTAACCAAATTTGACAGACCAAAGGTGACCAGACGGTCACCAAATTTGTCATATTATTTTTAAACGTGATTAAAATAATATGTAATTTTTTCATAATTTTGTTATCTTTTTGAAAATATGTATAAAACATTTTTAAATTGGCAATTTATAAATTGGAAATTTGAACGTACTCTGCAGAAATTCATGCGATATATTAAAATCTGTGTCGCCCAATAATTGATAAAGCGACGATCGTACTCGACATTGTGTTTTGATTGAATGACATTGTATCATGGATCTTTATGTTACAATCGCGAGAGATAGCAATCGTCATAAAACAGCACGAGCTATCTACATTGTTATGCAAAGTGCAAAAAATGTGATTTAAGTGCAACAAGCGTAGCGTTGTCGCGACAGAAATCACTTTTGACGCGTAAAGTTGGCTATTCGCAATTTCTGAGAAGTCGTCCGCCATCTGAGTTTCGTCTCCGTTATCGTTATGTTTGCTTGCGGATAACGAGTGAATCGATCGCAGCTTCGAATTAAACATCTTTTTCGTATTATTCCTTCATTGCGAATAAAAAATTTTTAGAGATTAATGTCGAGAGTGGTTTAATTAATACATGATTGCGTGGCACATATTCGTAAATTATTGAAACATATTTCGTGGAGATTTTTGCTCAAAATCTACTTTGATATCAATCAATAAACAATCGATCAATAATGTGATTCATGGGTATTTGTCTTTATACAACGAAGCAATCGCCGTAAAACACAAATATCTACATCTCATCATATCTACATCAAAAAAGTACGAAAAGTGCACGATTAGTGTCATCTAAATGGCGCAACATGCATATCACACTGCGACGTAGGTAATTATTTTTTTGCGTAAAGTTGGCCCTCCCGCGATTTCCGTGGCGTCCTTTCGCCATATTAGTTTCTCGTTACGGAACGTCGCGAGTGGAAGTTTCTGTTTCAGTTCTTTGTGGTATTACTTTCTTTTCGTCGTAAACGCTCGTTATGTCGGGATTGCCATGCAAAGTGTCGCGGGATCGTCATATTCTGATGATTACTTCGGGCGCGATTGTAATCAACCAAGCGTTGTCAAGAGATTGTTGTGTTATGTGTTATGTGTGTCCGACAATGAGAGGAAACAATTTGAAGAAATCTGAGAGAACTTGAAGGAATCTTAGGAAAAGGAAGCCTGAGAGACATCAGACGACGACGAAACAACCGTATGGGTGAGTATAATTTATTATTTATATTATTCTATGATATTTAGAATCGTTTAATCTTTATTTATATTATTTTTTGGTAAAGATTTTTATTTAATAAAGTGTTATAAAAGTTTATTAAATGTTATAAAAAACAGTTGTATATAACAATGTTGTAAAAGTTTGTATTTAGAAAGAAATTTTTTGGGAAAGTAATCATTTCGTTGATACTTATTTAACAAACAAAATTCAATATGTATAATATATATTTATTTGATATATTATTGTGTATGTATGAACGTTTCGGATTTATATATTTTTTTAATATTGCAGATTATATTAGCGATGCAACTGCGCTGCTATTCATCATAACGTGAGTCAAATTAGCTTTTAATCTGAGGCAATGAATCTGAAAGAATGTTACAGAGATAGAGATAACATTTCATAGACCTATTGCCTTGAAAGGATAAAGATTAGTTGAAGGTATTTGATATAAGTATATACGCAGTATAATCGTTTATTTTCTCGTATGCAAGAGAAAGAGAGAGAGAGAGAGAGAGAGAGAGAATGCACAAAAATAAATACAATATTAGATCTTACATATTCAATTTAATTTCTTTTATAATTTTATTTTAATTAAATATAATAATGTATACAAATATGCATTTTTAATTTAAAAAAAGATATGGAAGCTACATCCTTAAATTTTACAAAGAAATTACAAAGTTCTAATTCAACGATCTCTATCCTTGTTATTCCTTAAATACCGAAAAGATATTCGATAGATAATTGAACAGTTTAATCTTGATGGCTTTAAACTTCAAAATACCGAACTAAAGAATGTTTCAAACGTAACCCGTATATGCCAGAAAGAAATATGATATTTGTTTGCCGTGCAAGGAGTCACTCAAAATTTATTACCACTGGCATTTCTTTCGATTTCTCACCAACTATATATCAGCTCTTATCTCTAGTATACATTGTATATTTTTTTTTCAATGCTATTGCGTTTAATTAATTACTGTTGCGGCACGCTACGCCATTTGTTATAATCTTTACACCGCTCGATATCGGCGCCGTACTCGCACGATGCGACTCGCAATTTACTTGCTCTGCGATTACTCGTGTAAATAAAATCTTACAGCTACCTCGCAGCTGCAAGGTGCTAAAATTGTCCAAGGAGCTAGTAAACTAGAAACATGCTACCGCGATTGTTACAGATAGATATGAATCTGTTTTATTGTTATAGATTCCGATTCGTTTTACTGATTTCATTTATCTCATATCGTTTTCGATCGGCAAATATAAGAGTATCGCAATAAAGAGATAGTTACATGCAGTACAAATTGTCACAGCGGTGTATCTATTTCTTATTCATGACAAGACTTTCCTTCTCTAGATCTTACACAGAAATGATAATTTAGCTTCCAATATTTACAACAGATTTAAGTTTGCACAAATGAAAAACAGGAACAAAAAATAACAAATTAATATCTCATTGAAAATGAACGAATCAAAAGATTTTGATTAGATTAATCAGAATTATAGTTATCTCAACTAGAATTTAATAGGTTTAACCAGAAAGTTCTGATTCGTCCATTTTCAGCTAGAATTCTAATTAATTTAACTAGACATTTTTCTTAATGAATCTATACTCTCTAAAATTTCGGAATGAATCTATACTCTCTAAAGAGTGACAATTGAATCTAATTATAAAGAGTGACAATTCAATCTAATTATAAAGAGTGACAATTGACAGTATTAAAAAAGAATAGCTCAATTGTCAATTTTTAAGAGTGAGATTTCACTTTTTAAAATTAGATCTCACTCCAAAGATTTTAAAGAGTCAGATCAGAAACCAGATATTCTGATAAGCATGGTTTCTGATATATTGAAATCTATTATTTCTCATTCATGTATTATCTGTACTTTTTGATTGTATCTCAGATTTTAAAGTTGCGATATAACCGTTTGGGACACTATTTTTTTATATTATGCTCTTTCACATAATGATGATCTGCGCCAATATCTATTAATTCGTGATTCTCTGATTCTTACTTCGTTATCCTACTTTCGTTATCCTTTTCACTAAAGTATGACCACTCGCATAAACGTTTGTGTTTACCGATACGATTTTATATTAAGCAGTAAATATGCTCGACTACACGAAGGCGTAAGGTATGAGTGTAAGTTGCGCAGGTGTAAAAGTCGACGAATGCGTATATACGTGTCCGTGGGATTTAAAATATTGCCGATAAAGTTCGCTGTTTCATCGGGAAGCTTCGAGATCGAAATCGCGAGGTTAGAGCTATATCGGTAGATATGGTCTTACCAAAGCAATCGAATCAGCCATTTCAGAGTCGTTTCGAGCAACGAGTTAAGGACTGTCGAAAGAGAGTAGCCTTTTACCTTCGAAAAGCGTCGATATTCATGAGCTTTAGTGACTTTTATCGCGATGCAAATATCTTTTCAAGCGGATTCGCAACTTGTGAATAAGAACATAATGCGATTCTTTAAAACGATATAATCAGTTTATCTGTTTCTCAAATATTGAATTCTAGCATAGATTTATTTTCTTGAATCTTAAGGACGTTTTATAATATTTTCAAAATGATAACAAAGTTATGAAAAAATTAGATTATTCTAAATCACGTTTAAAAATAATATGAAAAATTTGATGACGGTTTATTATCTGAATCATCTAAGTTATTTTAATGAATAGTAATATTTTTTTAATCTGTGCTCTAATAAAAATATGGAAATGTATTATAAAATAAATGATAAAAATCTCAATTTTTTAATATAAGTACATTATATATGCAAGATTATTTATGTAGAGTTACATTGCGATGAACTACTTGTCCAGTAAATAAACAAAATATTTATTTGTTCTATATCTTTGTAACTAATCAGTGAATCTTGCATAAATTATTATATCGCAGTGAAGCTTTGCATAATTATTTTGATTGTTTAAAGTACTTATAAAAGAAAAATGTAAATTTTTTAATCAATTTTTAAATTTTAATTTTACCAATAAAAATAACAAATAAAATAAATACTACAAAAATGTATTATTAAACAAAAATATAATCTTATTCACACAACTTTCATATATGTATATATCATTTATTTGAAGTATAAATATTAAACATATTTCGAAATTTAATTTTCTTTGCAGAGACTATGCGTCTAATACATCCAGATAATCGAGCTTTAAAAAGATCATATTTTTATCCTTTATTCAGTCCATAAATACTAAATTTGAAAATACTATTAAAGTATTCGTCTCAAATGAGGGCGAATCGATATAGATAGAATATAATATCGTCTTACTTATTAAATCAACTCTCTGACTTTTATATTTGACATATTTTTATTCACATTTGCAAATCCTTTCAATAAGTCTATAAAATCTTTAGCGATGAATAAAAACTGATAAAAGATGGCTTTAAAAGTTTGAAACCATTACTTTCGAATTCTCAGAGTATAATTATTACTTTCGGAAAATAAAGGATGGAATAAATCCGGGTTTCACTTTCGCGGTGGGAAGAAGAGAGCCGAGGTGCATCAAAGTACGAACCGTGTAGTATCTGTACGCACTGTTGTTGAAGTGGGTTCAGCTCGCTTTCGTTCCGTTCGCCGTTCGGAGGATAAGCGGCGATGGCTGTAGCGGCCAGGGCGGTTATAGAGTCGTAGCAATCGCCATGGAAGAGGCGAGTACCAGGAGAGACGTCTCGTTCTCTCTTTCTCCCTTTCTCTCTCTCTCTCTCCCTTTCTGAGTGAAAAAGGACAAAGAGATAGCCGGTGCTCTCGCTCTCGAGAGGTTGATTGAGGTTGGTGGGTGGCCCCACGCTCTCTCTTTCTCGACGCTACTCGGTAATGCCCTCTAATCACGGCCAGCCATTGACCATTACGGTTAAATACGATTTTGAGCGATCCCATCCGCGGCGGACTCGGCAGAACTGGGCGCGGTGGTGTCGGTACGCGCGCTACTTGCTCAATGTAGCGTGCGATACGGTGCATCTAAAGTTATTACATCATATTTTACCGTTAATTAACGTGTAATATTTCATAAAGGTTCCGGTTTAGTGATATAAATGATCCATGCGCGCATACAGATTTAATTGTGACACATAAAATGATGCTGTAATATTATCTTATTGTGAAACTGCATACTACGTTTTCATATAGAACGCGTGTCTGATGACATAAATCTGCGATAATATTGGTAAAATTCCATAGGAGAGAAATAGTTGAGACTTGGTGTCTATGAGACGAAGTCACAGATAAAACATTTATCTTTGATACCTAAAATATTGGTCTTTTAAATTTTATAGGATCGCTTCTAACGAGAGATATTTATCATATTTATTAAAAATCAATAAATGACGATTCATGCCATCGTAAATCAACAAAGTCGTTTAATTATAATACCTTGGACAATTTCTCTCGTATCGCATGATCATATAACTTAACGATGAATGCAATCACGATAGAAATTTTCGATCTACATTCTTGCAGTAGGCGGTTGCGCATTACTAATACTCAACTTCCGACAATTATTTTTCCATTTTACGCGCTCGCGTTTCTCCGGATGTTTCTCTCTCTTCGGAATGTTTCGGTCGAAGAAAAACTTGACTTCCGGTATATGATCGAAGTTGTGCCTTTCCATCTTCCCTCTCAATTCTTTCCTTCGCTCCTACGTTGAGGCATTTCTCTTGGGTATCAACGATGGAATGTAAATACGTCGCGATCAATAGGTTTTATGGTTATTGCCACTGCAACTCGATAGGCGAGGGCACAGTCTTCTCCATTGCCACGTACCTGCGTCTCGTCTCTTCTATCACGAGCCGCTCGCGAAACTTCTGCAACTTTCACCATGTGAAGGAACCACGAAGCTTTGAACAATGCTATTGATAGTACGCGTCGGTATTTACCAATCAAGTCGATTAAATGCGTTTCCGGCACTCGTACTTACTATCGCCGTGCCGCTTTGAAGTACGCTTTTCCTTGATCTCTTTCGTGTATGGAATATGATGGCTATGTGATTCTTATATGCCCACCAAGTAAATTTTTACTTACGCTACGAGTCTTTATTTACGTTTATTTGTGTTGCGAGTTTAAAAAAATATATCCGTACTGAATATTATTTAATCATGCATTAATTTTAGGGCTATTTATTTCGAAGATTCAAACCTTCTAGAGAATTTGAATTTTAGAAGTTAACTCTGAATCTTCAAAGTTTAAGGTGCTTCGAAACTTCGAAAACATTGAACTTCGAAAATTCAAATTCTTTCAAAACTTTGAATCTTTGAAGTTATAAAAAAATAACCTGAATTGATTTTAAAGTAGAATTGCCAATTTTTGACAAAAATAAGTAATTAAATATTTAGATGAATCAAGTTACGATGAGAACTTTGTATTACTCTTTTATAAGATGTAATAATAGATACCTATTAATTTTTTTCGAATATTATTTTTTTATCCGAACTTTATAGCCACTTTTGGCATTAAAATTCTTGAAATTTTATTGCGAGATAAAAGTATAGATAAACGTAAAAGGTTAAGTAGACAAATGGTGACATTTATTTGGTGTTCTACAATCATGTTTTGCATCTCGATACATAGCTGGCAAAATTCCGTCATAGATCCAAGATCCCGATCAGCCCATATAAATCGTACGCGCTAATTAAGCGATAATAAACACCAATTCTCACCAATTCAGGACGTGCGCATACGATACCGTTAAGTTTTATCGTTTCACGATGATTCTGATATAGACGCTGATGCGAGCTTTATCGGCTCGGAAAAGCGAACGTCGACGATATTTACGAGGGATATGATCATGAGACGCAGGTAGAAAATAATACATTTGGCGATCGAGAGAGACCAACCGTCGTCTCTCTAACTAGATCTCGTAAACATCGCTGATGAATTTATCAGGCCCAGGTAGCAGGTACCGCGCATACATGACGCATTCGCTGACGACGTTCGACCTGTTCTGCAACGCAGATTATCACGAAAATTGCGAAACTGCTTACCGCGCGACGATCAGCGTCGCCGGTGAGGCGTACCGCGCCGCAGTGTGGCGTCTCGGCGCAAAATCGCTCCTCTCGGGCGAATTCTGTGGTTGTGACGGCGGAAACGAGCCGCGAAGATTACGGCAAAAACTGCTCCCGCAGTCTCTTTTACACGTGCTGCGGACCGCGCGAGTGGCAACGTACAGAAGCGAGTTGAGCGAACGAAGAAGGAACGAGTCATCGTTCGACTTTTCCGGAAAAATTTTCGCGCTGCGCGTGTTTCCTCTTCCTGCTGTCTGTTACTGACAGCACATTCGTACTTTTTGCGGTCATTCCTGCATTCCTTTCTGATTGTGGTCTTACTAGAGTATTTATCGTATTAAAACATTTAGATTAAGATATACCGAGAGAAAACTGTACTAAAAAATATTTGTTTGAATAGTGCCACTTGGTTATTTACTAAACATAAAAGTATGTTTATTTGGTACAAGAACCATTAATTTGGTTTGACTGTTTTATATTTATTTATTTATTTTGTATAAATAAATGTTATAATAGTACTATTCAAACAATTATTTATTAAAATTAAATACCTACATTTTTTTCTCAGTGTTCTTATTATATTATCAAATTTTCTTCTGAAACTATATGATTAAACGTGGTTTTAATTGACACAAAAGCACGCGAATAAATAAATAGTTTATTCATTTGCATATTCTTGTGCCTACAGTCAAAAACGACGCATACATATTCTCCAGATTAATAAAATATTTTTATCATAAGAAGACGTTCCTTGATCAAATAAAACATGAATAAAAAAGATAATTATTATCTTAAAACGGGAATATTATCTAGCTATAAATAATTAAATTTAATCATAAAATTTATTTTACCTCCCATTTTTTTAATAATATCCGATATTATGAACACGCCCATTTCTCCAAATATATATAGGATGATGAGCGGAAATTCGCACTTATTACGACGGAAAGTATTCTCGGAATTGTTAAATATTCGATTCATCGTAATCGCGGCGTAGTTGCGGTGCGGAATTCGTTTTAATTATAAATCGCTTCCTCTTCCGCGTACTTCTATGCGTGCTGTAATTTCTGCCTTCATATGACTCTTCCTCGAGTACTCTCACTATACGCGGATTACTCTTGTTCTCCTCCTTCCTTTTCTGCTTCGCACTCTCACCAAAATAAAATTTTAAGTACGGGTCTTGCATATACCGTGGCTGAAGTTACCTACCGCACGAAACACGTCCGCCCGCTCAACGATTTTACGGTGTACGATTCGTATAGTTTGGAGCGCATCTCGAGCAGAGTACGATTTAAGTACCAATTAAAGTACATTTAAAGAGAAAAGACTTTATTATTCGACCGGTGATTGCGCGCTGTGCCCTATTTATTCTCAGACGAACATTCGTTTGATTTATTAATCAGACGTCATCAATACTTCGCCAAACTTCCTTCGGCTTTATTGTCATGTTTATACTGCAATGAAGGATTATTGTTTCACGAAAAGTATGCAATTGCTAACCATTCCGCGAACTTCAAATGTATTGTTTTATTCAGAAATTTGTTTCTACTTTTCCTTTTAAATATTTCTTTTAATATAATTATACAATAAAAATCTATTTTGTTTCTATCTTTTGCTTATGTATCTTAGCAAAAAATGTTAATCGCGTACTCGCGTGGAAAAAGGTTCTGAAATACGTATTAATAATATCCTGTTATCTATCTTCCAGATTCAATATTAAATTCCATAACTCTAATAACACAAGATTGATATGAAACTTGATTATACATAGGTGTTTCATATCTCTTCATAAAATATACTATAAAAGGAGATTCGCTAGTGTCAAATCTATCAATGTAAAATATTTAATTAAAAATCTTTATGATAGATAATTATTTTTGCTTCTTCATAGGTGTCGTTATCTTCGGCACTTTAAAGAGAAAACTAGCTAATTTTACCGACGCTTTAAGCACGTGCCGTTGCGGATAGCTCTCGAGTCGCTCCGTGATATGTAAGTCCGACCTACCAGTACGCGCATACATATGTGCGTGCCAGCATCAGTGCACGCATATGCGTACGCGCGCATGTAAATCGTTGCTCTATGTGAGTGGTTATCGCCGTGCAGCACATTCAGGACTATACGACGCGATACTCTCGCAGCCGCCGTGTCGTGCAGCACGTCCTTGTAAGGCCACTTGCCCACCGGGTACGCGTACCACGGTATATCGCCTCGCCTACTAGCGTGGATGAGAAACGTATAGTGTGTGCGTACACGCGCTGGTGACCAACACGTGGTGGTGACCACAGAGTACTGACGCAACGACGTTTGCTCGTAAATCGATTCCGAAGGAACAGACGGACATGGAAGAGGTCGTGCGTGCGGGAGCAAGAAACTAAACGCGAGAGAGCTTAAACAAAAAAAACCTCTCCCACTGGACAAACTACTCCGACCGATTCGTATAACGACCGGTGTTGTCGTAATAGATGGTGTTATCGTTGCTCGTTCGCGACGGACCGACTGCGACTTCTACGAGGACGAAATCTGTTAAAGATCAATGTATGCCGAGTACGAACGCGGAGAAAAATGTTTGGTTGAATTTGGTTGAATCGGAATTCTGGTAGAAAATGAACAATGTAGAATTCCGGTTAAATCTACTAGAATTCTAGTTGAGATAACCAACATTCAGAATTTCCTTGGTTAATTAGAATTTTAGTAAGTTTAAACAGAAATCTATTAGATTTAATCAGAATACTGAACCGTTTATTTTCCAGTTAATTCGACCAAGTATTTTTCTCCGTGCATGGAAACAAAATGTTATATACGAACATTTACATTAGGCATCGATTATTAATTGTGACTGTGATGCATCAATAATATATAAAAATACACAAGTTATTACAGTAATAATTTGAATTATATCATCATTTTATTATTAGAGTTTAATAAATACCTATTTGAAAGTGACAAATATAGATTGATACAGATAGGGAAACAAAAGAATAGGAAAAAAGAGAAAGATTTTCTTAACAATGCTTAATCAATTTAAAAGAAAAATATACTAGATAAAAAATATCTATTACGTAAAAAATTTACTATAAATAGAGGGATTTTTATCTGATATCTACACGGAAAGAATTTTTTCTTAGAATTTACCTGAAATGGTATATTTGTGGAACATTGTATTTTGAAGAATTTTATGTAAGTCTCTTTTATTTATTAATAAAACTACAATAAAATATAAAATAAGTTTAATTCATTTTATTGAAGTGCATGGTAAAAATCTTTAAAATATTGTATTGTACCACAACTACTATTTTCAGGGTAAATTCTAAGAGAAAATTCTTTCCGTATAGAAATAAAAGGAAAAAAAAAACGGTAGACAAGAGATTAATTTACAATGTCACGATACCGGAAGTTCTAGCATGGAGCTTGTTTGTCAAGTACGTCGCTTGCAATTCTCAAGAGTCGCTGCGAGCTTAATTGCATAATTTTGTATCGCGGCACCTCGTATATTGATTACCGCGCCTGGCGCGTGGATGACCGGCGAAGACAAATCACGCTTTAAGATTCTCATCGCCGCGCGCCGCGCAATTTCCTATGCTAATTTTCTTGCGGTTGTTCCACGAGGGACGTCTATTCAGCAGCCGTGATTTCTCCAAGCATCGTCGTGTCGCGTCCAGCTAGAGAGAAGAAAAGAGATAGTTCAAAGATCGATCGAAAGCTTGCTGATTATAATGAGATAATTTAACGAGCAGCTCGAATCGGCTTCTCAGACACACGTCCGTCACGCATCGAGCGGAAGCAACAAATTAGGTTCGGCCTGAAATGAACACCGCGGTTGCTCTTCGCGACTGATCTTCAAAATTTTCAGAGATATTTTGCATTGAGATTTTTATTATCATTTTAAGATTAAAAAAATCTAAGATTAATTATTGGGACACACGTGAATTTTTTAAATACTTGATTCATATCACGAATTCAGTTATCGAAAACGAGAATACATAGATATTTGAACAGTAATATTAGATTATTTTGATGATATCAAAATTGTTGTTTGCACAATGATTAAAATTGAAAAATATTTGAAAATACAGCTACATCATCTTTATTTCGTCGATTTGAATTGTATGTATTAGATGTTTGAAAATTTATCGGTGTCACTGATAAAAGAAGGGATTCATGATACGTAACAATCTATGAACTATCATAGATCAATCTACGAACTATCTTCTAAATCCAATATGGATACAGCGTATAAAATATACAGCTAGCATAAGATTTCCTGGGCCAATGAGCATCCAACATAAAATCCCTATATTGATTTAGCCTACATAATACGCTACGCGATTTTTGGGTGCTGCAACTCTACAAGTAATTTTACAAGTTCTTTTTTTTTTGTAAAAATTGAACGACTTGAAATTAGCACCATAGCAAATATGTACGCGTAGAATAAAAGCTCTTTGCATGATCCATCGTTGTCATGTATCGAGAGTCGATCTCTCCCGTGTCCCGCGGGCGAAACCGAAGAGATTGTCGAAAGTGAAAGGAGGCGAAGAAATCAAGATGGATCGTGCGTTCGTTATAACGCAGGTTTTCTCGCTGCGTGCAACACGCACCTTCCACCTTCTTCCACGTGTCCAAGGACTCGTGAGTACGCCACAATCGATAGCATCGATAGCGAACGTTTCGTTCACTTCGGAGATGATGAAGAAAAGGAAAAGATATAGATGGCTGTGAAATATATCCTAAAGCACGATTTTGAGAAAAAGATTCATGTCGATAAGAGCCTATTATGATTGATAAGAAAATAATTGTTTCTACAATACACTTTCTCTTTTTTGTCAAATATAAAAAATACATATTTATGTGTTAAAATTAGAATTAAAAATTTTTGGAACACAACACTCATTAATATTATATGTTTATTAATGACTTATTAATAATTTTGTAATAACTTATTAATAATTTGAATATAAATTAATTGTTTTTTTTACGTTTAAATTGATGAAAAGGCGTGTATATATATATATATATATATATTTTTTTTTTCATATATATTTTCAAATATATTTTCATCTTTTTATTCAATTCGTAATCTTACTATTTTATACCACAAGAAATTACATAATTGTACGAGAAATATCACTCCACACGATGTGGCAATGCGTTTTGTTGCCACATTGTTCTCATAAACAACAGAGGTAATTCCGAGTCTTCGAAGTCGTAGAAACCAATACTTATGCTCATGTTATGCTCAAAGTTGCCTTGGGATGAATTCCGTTATGTTTTCGTCCATAAAGCCTAACCGCTGTCCGTTATGTTCCAGCGAAAGAAGCCTTAACGACGCTCGTTACAACAATTTCGGTGCATCGCACACTCGGACAATAAAGAGGATCTCGAAATCCATCAAAGAGTAGCTCTTTTTAGATTTTTTCAGATGTTGCAAACAACACATAAATATGTAAAATAAATATTTGAATATTCCAAATTTTGTTCTTCTTTAAACAATGAACGATTACTATATCACTAATATATTAGTACTGAAATGCTCGAATAATTTATAAATATTGAAATTAAACACTTAGATGCCGAAATGACCAATCAAACATCCATATACACACGAACGTTCAACATTTACATATTTAAGAAATCTTAACTGTTCAAATATTTTTTAAATTCTCAAGTGTATATGGCAGTGAAAGGAGACGCAAACTCTCAAATACCACAGTAATGGCTTCGTTGAAATGTACAAAACGAGAAAGCATTCTATCGGGGCAGCAATTTCATCGCGCGTATTCAGTCAAGATTCGTACCTCGAGTACCATCAAATTTCGTTCGACTCAGCGGGATTCGGCATGATAGATTCTCTCCTCGGAGAACGAGAAAGAGACAGAGGTGTTCCAGATTGTTAGCACGAAAAAGACACGCATACGCGAGCACACGTCATGTAATCACCGAATCCTCTGAGGGCGAGAAGAAAGAGAAAAGGGCCTCTCTCTCTCTCTCTCTCTCTCTCATCATAATTCTTTGGGTAATTTTGTGCGCGCATACGAAGGATAACAATGAAGTATTGGTTAGAAAAGAAAGGAATCGAGAAGAGGGGGCGGCAAGCGAGTGAGCGGTACCACGAATTTAACGATTCCGTCGACTTTACGATGGCGATCGCACCGCCCTTATTATAACGCGGTTCAGGCCGGTTTCAGATCGCCCTTGGGAGACACTCGTGCAACTCTTCTCGCATCTTCCACGAGAGGCACCCGCGCTATTACGTCATTAAGACGTCCAATAAACTTCTTTTACTACTTCCTCGACCGCTTCTCGCCGGTCGTTCAGTTCGTCCGCGTTGCGTTGCCGCGATTCCGTCCGTGACATCGCGCCGGTCTTTCACCTCCCACGAGTCGTCGCCCTCTTTCAAAGTGAATATATTATGAAATATTTATTAAAAAATCATTTACCCTTTTTATATCCTAATAACGTTGCGAAAAAAATTTTGATTTTGATGAAACTTTGTGCTGTTGTTTTTTTGGTAGATTTTAAACAATAAAAATTTAAAACAAATTTAATAAAAGTTATTGAAATGTAAAGAATTTTAAATATACATTGTGTAACATTTTGTTGATTATTATGCTTAGTTGAAATTAGAAATGAGTACTATATCGTATCTGGAAATATGAAATATTTTGTTTTCTTAATTAAAGAAGCTTCGTTTCGAACAATATTAAACGATGATATGCGACTTTGTATGTAAAATCTTACTAAAAAAACAGTTTAATCTAAGTTTTGTCGCAAGACGAGTGCCTGGAATTTGAAAATGAACGGTGAAGTCAATATTTATGTCGATTCAATGGCGAGAACATCTCATCGTGAACGCAAGATTTAATTTTATAAAATATCGATCTGATGTTATGTAATTCATGAAATATTATTGTATAAACGTTGAAGATTTCAATCGTTTCTCACAGTTTTATCGGAACGAATTATCGTGGCGTGTTTATTTCGGTAAATTTTATTTTTTTCGTTGAAAGATAACGAAATGATGACATCACAATCGCGCCGACATAAAACGCGAGAATGAATAGAAAGACGCACCGCTATTCATAATGCGATAAGAAAAGGAGCTATTTCCCGATTTGATTTCTTTTCTTTCGACAGTGCTTCGATACCCGAATATTCTGGCCGGCTGCTAGAAAAAGTATTGTCGATCAACATTTCTCCGCCGCGATGAGCTTTCAGCACAACATCCCGGTCCAGACTTTTGCAGGACGTGTTCTCGGTGTGTACTATTGACCCTTTTTCACTACAGGTGAGCTGGGAGGGGCCTCGGACAGGTAGATACACCTAACCCACGTACCGTAAGAAATCAAGATAATATCTAACGGGTGTTTATGGATGAAAAATGCTTTTTTTCATTTTTTATCTTATTTTACTTTTACGTAACATTTTGATTTGCATTTTTCAATCAAAATTGTTTAATTAGATATACGTAGAGAAATATAAGTACGTTATTACATTGCAATAGTATGCATCGCAACATTGAGTACATCTAACGTACGTTGCAATTATATAACTTTATTTTCATCAATATGATCAATACAATAATTAAAAATTAGAAAAGAAAACACATTTTTCATCTAAGAAATGATAAACAGATTGTGAAATAAACGGTGTCGACGATCGTTTACACCGAGTAAGAACATTTAAAGACATGATGGCTATCGACAGTGTTATCTTTAAAAAAATTATTCACCCAGTATGTGGCGCGATGCGATGCTGTGTAGATATGGTGAGAGTGAGCATAAGGTGCACAAACCATCATACATGCCCTTGCATGGTATTCGTGTGTTACGACACGCGAACGCATACACGCGGAGCAAACTGAGCGATGTGTGTATGTGTGTGTATGTGTGTTGTGTGCAGACCTGGTTACATTGCTATCGTTGTGGTCATTAAATACATTGTGCTAGAAGGTGTTTTCTATAATGGATTCCTGTTGTTTATTAAAACGGAAGGCCTTTTACAAAGTGCTGCCGTTTGCTTCTTAACGACACGCGTCTACCTTGAATTATGCCGGTCTATTCTTTCTGCACCGATATTGCTTATCAACAGAATGCACGCAATTAGATGAAACTAAAAAGCGAATGATTTATACGCGATACGCGGTATATATTAAACAGGGTGGAAACTCTTTTATAGAAAAAGCAATTTATATTTTTAAATAGTTTTAATAAGAATGAAAATGTAATTTTTCATAAGGATTTATGAAGTTACAGCACGACTCTCTATTAATATAAAAAAAATAATGGCAGTTTCAGCACTTTTCACAGTTCCACGCTTCCTTATGAAAATGAAAAAAAGTTCCTCATTTTTTTATGCTAAAAAACTAAAATTGAACATTTAGCATACTTTTTAATACAAAAAATTATTAACATATCAATTAAGAGTGCTAACTTTATCCTGCAAAGAATACATTTTCAGCTCGAGTTCTAAAGAAATGAGACTGAAATGGTACCAATCGATTTTTGCTTGCACATTCCGAAACAAACGAAAAGTCGACATGTTTCGGAATGTGTAAACGAAAACTTATCGATTTATGCTATTTCAAATATAATAACTGCAAGATTTGAACTCATCTGCCGAAGTTAATTGTTCTCGAAACTTCAATTCGAAATGTTAATAACTTTTTGACTATAGGTGTGTAAACGAAAAATCGAAATGTACAAACGAAAATCTATCGATTAAAACTGTTTCAATATAATTTGCTCGAAGTTGAGGAATTATAATACTATAACGTTAGCCTCCCTAAAATTGTTTTTTAAATAACTTTTTTACTGAAAGTGCATGCATGTGCACATAATAAGCAATCGAATGAGCTATATAAACATTAATTTTTTTAATGTTGGAGGCTTCACACGGTCATATTCAAGTCATTTTCAAGTATAAGCACATTTATCAACGTTGATTTGTAATCAAAGAAATGATTTGAATCCTTATATATTTACAATAATTTAAAGATTTAACATATGTATTTATTTTATATGTTATTATCTTTTGATTAAACTAAATTAATATTAAACAAAATTAAATTAATATGAATTGAGATTACTGTATCTATATAATATAGTCTACAATTTTGCATTTTGTCACGCACGAAATCGAAATATAAATATTCTAAAATTGATTTCATTAATCATTCGCCGATGCAATAAGCGGTAAAAACGATTCAAAGAAGAAATGAATTAGCTCAATGTCGATTGTTACGATTCTTACGAAACGAAATGGTATGAACAGGAAGTACGTTCAAGCGTGCCGAGATATTCTCGCCACGCGACAAGACCCGTAGGACCCGCGTGCAATCATCCGTTACTACAAAAATGAAAGTATTTATCCCGATTCAAGAAACTGCAGTTCGCGGGTAAAGACAATTACCTCAATTTAGTCGCAAGATAAATATCATTCAAACTTTTTCCTCTTTTTCTTTCTCTCTATCTTTTTGTCGCGCGCATGATATTAGTATTCTGCGCTGTCATATTACGGTCGTCATAGTGGGTCGTGTTACGGCATCGATGCACGTGCGTGACACGGCGCCCCGAGAAAGGCTCGTGCGTATTGCGAAATATCGAATTTAACGAAGCCGAGGAGAGATAGAACAGGTGTACGCGAGCGATATTGGAAACTCGGCGCGCACATTTCAACTCTTTTTTTTTCAATTTTTTTTTCTTTTGCCGACCTTCTGCCTCCCGGCAGCGTGATAATGAAGAAATGTAAGAAATGTAAGAATGAAGTGGCGCATAGAGTTTATTGAATTAATATACCTTGTCGCGTTCTTCAGTGTTTTCTTTTAGACTCTCGTGTTTTCTTTTAGAAAAATATAAAATCATTTCAAAATAATAGTACTAAAGTAGGTTTTTCCGAAGAAATTTGTTCGTGAGGAAACTTACAAATTTTAGTTATTTTAATAGTAGAAATTGAAGTTGCAGAGTCAAATTTAAACGCTTCTGTGTTTGGGGATATAAATGATTGTATGCCAAGCAAAGCGAGTTTTTTAATTCATTGATTGATTAATCGTTTTTACAAAGTAAAGTTGCATTTGCATATAATGCAATCAATCGGTGAATTAAAAAACTCGCCTTATTTTTGGACTAATTATGAGACAGACAGACAAGAAAGTTTAAATATCATGATGTCTGTTAGATAAATTGGGTCGAGTTGTGCAAAAGCCACGCTATTTCTAAGACAATTTCATGCTTCTGAAGTGAGCTACTTACTAACTGGAAACTTACTACTTTAAAGACCCGTTAGAAAACGAGGGATTAAGGTGCCCGAGGAAATCGAAATGCTTTGGCGATAATAATCGCAATGCACAAATATTGTGATTATTCTGCACTGCATCGTTCAAACGCGATCATGTCTCGTTGTGTAATCTGACGACATATAATCGGCTATTTCTTGTTGTGTAATCTCGTACATTATATTTATACGGTCCATGAATTATTATTGATAACGATTTAAAAAAATTTTCGACAATAATTTAAAATTATCTTTTATCTGCTAATTTTATTACACAAATAGTTATCCGTTCTTTGATGTCCGACATTTGATTCAATTATTCAGAAAGAACATGCCTGATATAACGAAGTAGTTAAGGATATGTTTGATATTACAAGATAATTGAAAAAACACAGTAAAGAGCACAGAAAATATATCAAAATTAAATAATTAATAATATATTTATCGAGATTTTATTGATATACATATATTTGTTATAAAAATGTCAATTTAAACTAATAGTAAGTATTTTTTCTTCGTCCTCCACGTCTAAATTTCCAAGTTGCTCCAAGTTGCTCCAAGTTGCTCGTGGCACAATAACAAAGTGTTCGAAAGCGACAGCGTGACCGAGAAAGTAGTTCGCTCCAAGGCAGAGCTCTCTGAGCCTGATTGATAATCGCGTTCTGCAAATATCGCGATTATCCAGTGTAATCTGAACGCGAGGTCATGGTATATGCGATCGTTGCTCTAGCTAGAGCGAATAGAGCAAATGAAACTCCACAACTGTCCGAGATCCTCGCGGGCACGTGATAGCTAACGTTTGCGTACAGGATTCCGCTTGCGAGCCAAGTTCGAGCGGGTTTGCGCGATTGAATTTTACTTCCGGCATGGTACGAATATACCTAATCGAAGATTCAATGGCACGCTAATTTGATCGGTCAATCCGGTATCACGCTTGGGTGCGGATCATCTTTTTTCCGCGAGCGTTTCTTGCCGCGCAGCACTTTGCTAATAGCCATCACAAGTCTCCGAAGTCCTGAGTATGCACCTTCAGAAGGAGGGATCCGATCTATTCACCGATTTTTTCGCAGCATTCTCGTTCTCGCATACGTCGATCCAATCAGCTAACCGAGGGTTAGCCTCTCGTTCTGGTTATATCGACTTCTCGACGTTGCCGTCGACGTTGCTCCTTTTCTCTTTCCTCCTGCTCGTTCGCCTCATCATCGCTACTATTCACTGGCCTTAAGATCAATATTTGCTTAGCTTGCCTGCTTCCGTTTGACAATCGTTTGTATCAACAATTCTTCGTGCGATAAAACGGCTAAATCTGAACGCTTGTATGCGTTTTACGCAAGTGTATGCGTGGACATGTATGGGTGTATGTGTGTGTAGTATGTGTATGTGTGTTTGCGTATCGAGAATTGAAAGAGCGAAGAAAAGAGAAAATTCCGAGAGAGAGAGTCCAGTCAATTTGCCGAGTCCGATTTGAAATGAAGGAAATTAGGAAGTGAAAGCAAAACTTCGAGTTCTCCTATTTCGAGATTTTCACGGTATACCATTACAAATACGCATACAAATTATAATATGCGTAAGTGCCTCCGTCTGAGCACGTTGAAGGCGATCTGCATTGCGTTTCTTAAAATAGTTTTAATATTTTTAGCTGAAAATTTTGGAAAAATTCTTGGATTTGAATATCTTTGCCACTTGCATAAAAACTCGATTTAGCAATTTTTATTGGCAAATTATTTCGCACATGTATCTATATGTATGAAATAAAAGTACCACTTAGTAGATAGTTAGAGAACATATTTCAATTATTAAACGAAATGAAATTTTTTTTATATTAGTTTTTAGCTATATATATATGTACTATTCTAAATAAATTCGTTGTTTATAAAAATTTGATGAGACGGATTTATTTAGAGTCATACATATCATTAAAAGCTTAATATTATAAATTTTTATTATACATTATCCATTATAATAATATTGTTATACCATCTTCCACTTGATTTAAATGCCTTATATCTCACTGCTGTAAATTGAAAAATATTTGCTAATTAATTTCTATTTATTCGTATAATAATACATTATGATATGTACTTGTCATTTATCATTGCAAATTAAATAAACAATTAAGAAAACAAGTAAATAAGTTCATGCGCTAAAATTAGTGCGTCGCTATTACCTGTAATCACGCAGGTTCGTTTGTCGACGCTGACTGCGTCGTAAAGTCGAGCAGAATCTGCCGTACTCGTTTCCGTCGTCCGCGAGTATCCCTTTGAGATTAATGGCCGTCGTAAATATACTGCGTTTCCTCGTATCGGCCGGATCCTGTGCCGCAAACGGTGCGCATTCAGTCGCACCGAATGCGTATGCAAACCGGCATTGCTGCACGCGTATCGCCGCGAAGTCACGTTTGTGCGCAACGCGGTGCACCTGTGTAAACGTTAACCGGCCACCGGAGTTATTACAGCAGCGTTAACTCGTTCATTCGCGAGACGTTACCTGCGTTACGCGAAATTAATCCCGCGACGCGCAGCAGGTAGGCAGGTTTGCAACTTTACCCGGCATATATATTCTATAAAATAATACGTTCTAACGAGACGTCACCCTCGTTATTACGCAAAATGGATATTCAGATCGCCAAGTTTAGTTGACAACTTCTCGTGAATAACGACACCATTGATTACTGGATGTTGAACATCTAAATTTAAATTCGGTAAAACTCTAAAAACGAAGTTGGAAAAATATTACAGAAATATGATCTATTTTAGAAGGAGAATTTAAAATATAATTATTTAAATTTTTAATAAAGTATATTTTTGTTAACTTTACTGTTATAATGCTATTAAATAAGGAAATTTTTATATTATATTCGTATAATTATCTCACTTTATGTATATATATATATATATATAAAGGAAAAATTTTTGTGTTACGTTTTATCTGTTTTTTTTAGATTTTAATGAAAAAAATTTAATATTTTATCACGGAAATAATCTTTTCGAAATAAGACCGATATATAACATATGATTTACATTTTTTCATAAAGAAATTTTTGGAAACGGGAAATTAAGAATCGATAAATATATTAATGATAGTGTAACACAAGAAAGAGTGAAAGGGCCGACCAGTGTCGCATAAAAGTTTCGTAGTAATTAAGCGTAGTAATTAGCGAATAATAGATTTCTAAAAGAGTAAACGTCGCGCGGCAGTCAAGTATTAATTAGACAAATAAAAATAATCGGCTACATTTATGAGCCAAACGCTTAAAGTCATAATTCATTGATTGCACGTGGTCGATTTCATATCTTATGAAAAATCAGAAACGCCTATAATTATAATTGATTTCGTGCAACCGCTTTTGCTTGCATTTACTGCAAAAGATAAATTAATCCGGGCCACTGCTGTATTGTTACACTATCTTCCTTCTCACGTTGCACCTTGCTGGCGCACCACAGGCACCACAGGCTTATCCGCTTATTTATAACGAAACTCAGGTTGCGTTTATAACGAAACTCAAGAAACGATGATTCGCGATTCACGCGAAAAGCACGTGCCGAATTAATATATGCTTGCCGTTTCCGCGCTTGTCATTGATGTAATGGATATATATATATATAAAATGGAAAAATAAAGAGTAATATTATTAGAAAGAAATAATGAGCTCTATCAGGTTAGCTGTAAATCACTAGAATAATAAATATATATGTCGTCTAGTTTCAAAACGGTTTAGACAGAGGAGAAGGCACGATAAAAAAAATAATATTCGCGCAGAGAAAAATGCACAATTTTATTCATATCCAACATGGAAAGAGTCATTTTTTTCTCAAGTATGTAAAAATTGAAATAGATTCAGATTTGAAAATAATTTTGTTAGACCATCCAAATAATTACAATGCTGTAAAAACATTCTAACAACCAGTTTGAGTGTCCTGCATCATTATTTTGATAGTCTAAGGCCCTAATTTTAAGTGAGATTTAAAACTCTGTTTGCTCCTGTCTCTTTTTGGTTTTAAAACGAGATAAAAAGAGTTTTAAGTTTCGCTTAAAATCAAAGTAACGTTGGTGCAACCGGATCTAACAAAATTATTTTTAGATCTACATCTAGCTAGATTTTTATATACAATATTTCAGTAGAATCGTTCTCTTCATACATAGTACTTAATATCACTATATCATAATCATAAATAATTATGGATAATCTTGCGGCAACAGTGCTTCAAAACTGCTCCAGCTTGTATTGTATTTCGATGATATTTCAATGGTAGGGTAGAAAGAACGGATCAGCCGGGCAGGTATCGAGAGTAAATGCGTTCAAAAGTAGGATGCGTAGCGGCAAGAAGATAGCACCACCGTTTGCAATTAAAAAGCGATTTAAATGCTAATGGTCATGTGTAATTAATGTGCGTCACACGCGAGCTCTACGCACTGGCGCCCTGTGCCGCCCTCTCTTCTCTCCTCCGCATGTCAATTATTATTTCACCGAGCGATCCGGGGTGGAAACCTGCAGGGCGGACCCGAGGGAGGCAGACGTATCGATTTTACGAGACACACGTCCAAGCTGTCGATGGATTTATAATGGATTACTCGGTAGAGAAGAGTATCCATTTTGTGCACCGTGAAGATCGTTAATACTACTCGGCGCAGCCGACAGCTCAGAATATCATTTTCACTTTACCGGAGAGCCTCGTGAAAGGTGTGCCGGTAGGAGGTACGTTAACATTGTATTAAAGTTGCTTCAACACTTTGAACTCGGCGGACTTTTGCAATCACGGCGCGTCAACTCTTTTTACTGTCAAACTCTAAAAATATAAAGTAATCATTTCTTTATTATATTCCATCTTGTCGTGAATATTTTATAACGGTTGTTCACACACAATAAGGCAATAATAGCAATTTATGTCGAACAACAATATAAAACGAACTACATTATTAAATTTGTAGTCAAATTATATTTGTTTGAATTATTTTTAATTATTTCTATGTCGCCACTACTCTTAATCAATATATCGTTAATTTAACAAAAACAAAGGAGGTAACAATTTTACTCAAGAAAATGTATTTTTAATTTAAATAGTTTATTATTTACTGAGTATACATTAATATGCATGATATTTATTTTGAAACTTACAGAAATGAATCGATAGACGTGGAAGTTAAAATATTATTTCATTTAAGGAATTAGGTTACCATTACTTCTTTGATATCTAACAGTGTGATATAATAATTAATATATGAAAATTAATATAAAAGAATTATACAAAAATTAGCTCTAAATTTTTATAACAATTAACTCTGTGTATTCACTTTCAATAAAAACCGAGAGACTTCTTTATGCTCTGTGAATATTTCCCTGTGTCGGTCGACAAATTCTCGTCCGGTTATCATGCGAGATAATTTATCTGCCTGCCAAGTAATTGGTTGGATTTCTTTTGAAAAGTTGATATTTCGTCGTCGTGTTGTAACTGGGATATTCCATTATGTTCGCTGCTGATTCAGTACGATCGTAAATAGATTTTTAATCAGGCGATTTATCTCCCCGAAATGTCGCGGCGCATTCTCTCGTGGCGACCCGATCCCGAGGGAAAGTATCGGAAAATCGATTTCGAGGAAGCCCATTAGTCCATTGCTGCCTCGAAAACAAGTCGACGAATTTCTCGGTTAAGTGGCCTGCACGATCCATACACAAGTTATCGCGAGATATCGTTCCCGCGACACGCCCTACGTAGCATCCGTTCGTGTAAGAATCGTAATAACAGTTATCGCCGACTGTCAATCCTCGATTAAGTAGGAACTCATTAATTCAATAATACATCCGCGGAGAGATAAACATGTTTGAAAAAGGCCCTTTCCCAAAAACAAGCCGCCATTTGACTTCCGCTCTTGTCTGATAAGACGTACAGTACAGTTACGTTGAATTAAGCGAGGTGCAGTTTTGTACATCGAGAAAAGATAAGGAAAAGGATATTTTCAAATAAGAAAGAGCTTATTCACTATTCTTAATAATTGAAGAGCTTATTTCCAAACCGTCTTAAGCCGCTTACAATCTTATAAATATTACAGTCAATTCCCGACTTTTTATTAGTTGACACGTGATTGCCATCATCGTCATGATTTATTTTATTTGACGCAATCCAAGATGCGAGGACACAATTATTCGTGAGGATAATCTTATTGAAATACTTCCAAGCGAGCGGTTCTCTCCTCCGCACGGTTAGAACGGTTTAATCCACTTCACGTGCATGGCCGAGAACGCAGCCATGAACGATCCGCGATTGGCAATCGATTAATCGGCATTATCCGACAATACTGACAATTCGTCGCGCCAATCTCCCAGTTCCCGTTTGCCACTCGCCGTGTAAAATTCTACGTCAGTTTCTTTCGCTGAGGTCGAGTCGCCACGTTCCGTTGTTGGCAGTTATATTCGCTTTTTGTCAACTGCAGTCACTTTATTTTTATTGCAATCCGCGCTTTTGACGAACTACTTTTTCGAAGGGAGGGAGGGAGAAGGAGAGAGAGAGGGAGAGAGAGAGAGAGAGAGATTCAAAATTTGAACATTTCTTTCTGAACATTTTCTCATAACTATTAATACCCATATCCTGTTATCTTTCCTCCGGAATAATTAATTCAGTATTATAATCTTCCTCGAAGGAACTTTTAAGATAGTGAAAACATTCAGATATAAATCTGTAAAATATGTATGTCGTTATCATTAACACATACTAATTGGAGATTTAAGTTTAGTCGTTAAATTTATCCAATACATTTTTTTTCCATATACAATGTATCGGACATGTACGATTCCAATATATGGAATCCTTTGTCGCTGTAATTAATTTTAAAATATAATTAAAAGTTATTTTCACCGATGTAATTAACAAAAAAAAGAGAGAAAAATTTATTTGGAATATACGAAAATTGTTTGTGAAATATTAAAATTCGACTACAAAACATCGAAGTAATAATTTATGCATTATAGCAAGATCATTATCACGGATAATCGCCACATTTAACGCTGTAACGAACACAGACAATCAATAGACTGACAAACGGTCTGAGAGAATCGAGGAGAATCGCGGAAGGGAAATTGATTTATCTCCGTCTCAGCTCTCTCTCTCTCTTTCTCTCTCTCTCTCTCTTTCTCAGGGTAGTAATTAATCGACACGAGACCGCGGCTTCTCTGCGGTTGCCAATATTTTCTTCTTCCAAGTTAATAACCGACCTCGTCAATTAGAGAGCTTCTCTAATCGAGGCTACAGGTAGGTTTTACATTATTACGCGTCAGCTGATCGCGCGTACGATCGGGCTTGGTCGTGCCCTTTGGCCCCCCTTTGGTTCTCAAACGTTTTCTCCGAGCTTGTTCTTTTACATTTCTCTTGCCCCCACTGATTCGTGTATCGATCCCGCATGGGCGATTCGGTTACGTTGATGATCGACCCCCAACCGCGGCTGTCGAAGAAACGGAGTACTCGTCGTCGATTAAGACGTGACCGATGAAGAGAGTCCTATCGAAACTTCTTCGAGGTAATTCCGTTTCCTCGCGGGGGTTGCGAGACTAAACGTACGTATAGGTCGATCTTCTCGTTCTTCACTCCTTCTTCCCACTTTCTTGGGGAACGGAATGATCTATGAGAGCAAGGTGGAATCGCGCTCTCCAACGGTTCACGTCTTCAAAAATGGTTTCATTAGAATCCAAGCGCAATGACGCATGCCTTCCGGTAGCAACGACTTGCCCGGCAAATTTCCTCGCGGCAATGAGATAAGATCGATCATATTATACAACGCTGTTCCGCGGACGGTTAGGAAATTATTCGATTTACATGAAAGCGAACGGCGTTTAGTATCCTGTCGTCGCGGTTGTTTATACGCTCGTTCGAAGTGCGTCGCGGTGCAATGTTTTTCAGCTCGTCGACAAATCTGCCGAGTCACGGCCTATCTTTAGCCCAGTCGCGAAGGTCGCTAAGAAGATCCTTGCTTTACGATATCGTGCGCCTTCCACGCGCGAAACAAATACATCGCCCGGGTGGATGCACCGTGAGAATGACGCCTACGTGAACCAGTACTCGAGCGGACATTCGGGATATTTGAACGGGGCACGGGCGAGCCTGCGGGATCTGAAAAGACGATCTATAACGTGGATCGTGAATCCCACCGGTCGTTGAACTCACTCACGGCCGTTCGCGACGCGCCATAACGAGAATTTTAACACCCTCACTCAGCTTGGTCGGCCCCTTTGCACCATGCCGAAGGGTATCGCTTCTATGTGGATGGTGTATACGGACACTGTACGTCCGTTACTCTCTCTCTCTTTCTTTCTTTCTCACCATTATTGCGGCATCCTTAATTTCTCAGATAAGGAACATCGAGTAACTTGTCTGGCCCGGGTCGCAGCTCCAATTCTTAAAAGTCAACCTACAGAGATTATCGCGGATAAGGTAATGTCGTTGCTCGAGGTACGAAGTCGGCAAAGTCGAGGATATCCTGCCTCCGTGATGTTATTCATGGTAGATGAACCGTAACGAGAGATTAACATATAGTAACTTACGTAAAGTGTAATTTTCTTTATAATATATTGAATAGGAAGTTGGATATACCTAGGTCAGATCAACATTTGAATTATGAAAATTCAGTAGATAACTCCTCCAATTATTCATATTTGTACATATCACGTTGCATAAATCGGAATTGTTATATAAACGAATCTATAATTCTATGTGAAACTTCAACTATCAAATCATTAAATTCTTTCCGTGAGCCTTTGTATGTTTGTATTGCGATATGTAAAGTCCTCTGTAAGCCGCTTTTATCTGGAACTGGTTAATGCTTATCTATATACATTTTTAAAAATTGCTGCTCCTTTTCTCTCCTTATAAAACTGAATCATATCTCATTCCTTTTATCTGATTTAAAATAACGACATAGGGAATTAAATAATAACGATATGTGTGGACGTCACGATACTGTAAAGATAATCATTCTTTTTCTTAATATCGCTACTATTAACAGAGGTGGTGAAATGCTCCGGCTTTATCGAATCTGTCTCGTCCTTTTTATTCGATATATCACATGTTTGTATATTGTAAACACTATGTATCATTATATTTCGACAGTTCAGGCAGATCTGGCGTTATCGAAACCATTTACGTTTTTATCCAGCACGCTGAAAAACACGGCTGCGTGTCAACCAGCGATAAGAATCGGACATGCGTGGGTCAAGTATGCGGATTTCTGTATTTGTTCGTTCGTAAGCTGCACGCCCGTGGCTTTACTCACGCGATGCGCACGACGCGCCGGAAACAAAGGCAAGTCCGAGAAATAAAGCAGCGTGGACCTTCTCGCGCGCAGTTAGACGTTTCTATCATTTTTACGCGTATTTACGACTTGATTACAAGGCTCTTGGCCGCCCAGTGTACGCCGGATACAGCTAACAGGCATTAATTACTGCATCATACTGCAACGAACCGAACTGACAACCTGTTGCGTTCTTCCTAGTGCTTGTCAGTGTCGCCGCTGCCATGTGAAGGGTGCATTCGTGTCATGAGCTTCCTATTCGCGATTCTTATGAGTCTTTCGACAAATATGTATCTACAATTTATAGAATGCCATCTTTTCAGTCTTTTTCAAATAATTATTAAGATAAACATAAATAAATTAAATAAAAATAAAAATATTTGAAATAAATGTGAAATAAAGTAAATGTATTAATATAAATATAATTCTAAACAAACGCCATTTTTCTCATTTTTTATTCTAGTATACATTAGAATGTCATGAAATATTAAATGGTTCTAATGTATTTGTATATATAATACATACAGTACGTATAATTTAATGCGAAATAAATTCTTATCAAGGTGTCTCAAAAAATAGTCTCGATAACGTAATTTCGGCAAAGATAATTCAACAAGGGCGGCTCTAAGTTTGCGTGATGCGAAATGAGATGAGGATACGGAGAAGCGGAGATACCGTGAACGGTAAAACGGCGCATGGTGCGCCGCGCTGTCGCCAGCGAGAATATACGAGCGATCGCGCGCTGATGAATCGCTCCGAAACTTTAGTACGTCCCAAAACGGTCCGATATCGTCGCCGCCGTTACCGCTGCCGTTGGTGTAAACGGAATCGTAAATTGTTGAGACGATAAATGACAATTGTGGCTGACACGATCGGCTGCCGTACGCGATGCCGGAGTGCCGGGTCGAGAGAGAGAGAGAGAGAGAGAGAGAGAGAGAGAGAGTCCGAGAGGCGCGTATTCCCGAAAGGGCGGAGGGAGAGAGTAGCTCGCGAAAGCGTGGGCGGATGCAAGATAACGCGTCGCATTACGCGCGTGGGACGTTAATAAATTATTATTGCGCCCCGCACGAGCTTCCCTGCCGCGGAATGATATCTCCATTGTCCTTCGGCGAATTAATAGCCCGTAGGCAACGCGTAACGCGATGGTTAACTTGCGTACAGCGAGTAACAATCGTCTGTGTCTTAGTCGGTAGGATCAACGCGATGATCGACGACATTGCCTGCTCAAACGTTCACAGAATTTATGGTACTTGGGTGCAAATGTTACGTAATGAGAATCGACAGATATATCTCATTGCAGCATAATATTCCCGGAAGAGTTATTATGTGGAAAGCACAGTTTGACTGAAGTATCTAAAAATGCAGCTAGATACAAATTTGAAAATAATTGAATCGAATCATCAAAATAATTATATCACTGAAAAAAATGTCTGAGTGAAAATGGACGAATTAAAATTTTCTGGTAAAATTTATTAAAATTTTCGTTGAGATAACAGGAATTTTGGTTGATGCAATATTTCTAATAAAATTTATTTATTGACAATTCTTATTTTTACTAGAATAATTATATCAATCAGAATTTTAGTTGTGATCTTAAGTAGAATTTTAATAGATTTAACCAGAAAATTCTGATCCGTCCATTTTTCCAGAATTAGTATTTAATCCAGAATTACTATTTTTTCTCAGCGACGGATCGTTTTAATATAAATGGCGATGCTACAAAAAGTTTTAACATTTTAGCAATCAGTTTAAGCGACTTTTATTATTATTTCGATTCAAATGAAATTATTTTTAGATTTATATGTAGCTAAATTGTTTTACTTTAGTAAAACTGTTGGTAAAATCGTTGTTCTTTCCGTGAGACGAGAGAATGTGATGAGATTATTTTAACAATTTTAAAGAATTTATTATAAATATACCAAATTAATACATCGAATTGTAGGTATTAATTTTTTTAACTTTATCAAAAGCTAATGTATTTGAAAGCAAGCGTAGGAAGATGAGTGAAGTATTCACCAAAATTGCTATATGCGACGACGAGCCAAGCGTGAAAACATGGAAGATTTTTATCGAATATGACAGGTCGGCCGTATCCAATTTATCTCGTTTTATTTCTTATCTGGCGAGGGACACGCATTCGTATTATGGAGACGCGTCGCACACGGGACAAAGATCTCTGCCGCGCGTTCTTTCCCGGCGATCCATCATCGTAACAATTAGTGTTGGCCACGTTTCTTTATCGGCTCGTACGTGGGAGGTGTAGGTGGAGGACGAGCCTTCGTGCTCGAGGATGATTCAACGTCCGATTGCATTAATGGCACCGTGGAATGTCTTTGTCTCGGTTTGGTAGCGGAAACCGCACATTCTGACTCATTGCACACGGCTCTTTTACTTTCATTTGCCTTTCATTTAATATTATCAATTAAACATTACTGATCGTTGCATTATGCAACTTCAGTAACTTTGAAAAATATGATTATTTAGGATAATTTTTTCGCCGCCGAGTTATCGATTTTTATAATTCATTTGAAACATTGCAATTAGTCTCGCAAACGAGAACATTGAATTTTAATAAGGATCGAGTATCGCTTTGCGCAAAACTAGTGAAGTGGAATATGAAAATGGATTTAAGAGTTAACGGTTATGAGTGTTGCAAGATATGATTTAGATACGGACTACTTTTAATATATGATTGTACAGAATACAGTTACTAGCAGTGATGATGGTAATAACATTAATAGCTTCTTACTCGCATTACACCATCGTATAACGATAAAGGCTACCTTCGTATTGACGTACCCGTTAGTCATGCACCAAAGAATATACTGTGCAGCCGGGCTACTTACTGTCGGATCAATCATCTAAATATATTGGCGTCATTACGAATGCGTGTAATGCCGATAAATCTATTCCCGTCAACTTTACGTTCACCGTCCTTCTTTGTACGTCTCCCTGTTGTCAAGAAGTATCTTTTGAGCGAGCAGTACGACGAATGACGTTGACATTCGCTTGGCAATGTGACAATTATTAATAAGCATATCCTCTCTTCGCACTCTGTTCGCGATAAATTCTTTATGATCTGTTTATATTTCATGGTGAAAAATATGTTAAAGTATATATAGTTTCCAGTAGCAGATGCAAAATGGATTTCTTGGATCAATTTATTTCAGTCAGATAGTTATAATAAAAGTGTTTTTTTGCGATTCTTAAAATAAAGCATAATTATGTTAGTATCGGTAGATATCTGTAATATTTTCCGTAAAATTCTTTTCCTAAGTGCAGAAGAGTTGGTATTTAGGATTTATTGTTAGCGATTATTTATTAAAGCCGTTCTAAACATAATTTAAATTTTAAAATTTTATAAATTTACTAAATTAATTTATTACATAAAATACAGCATGTAATTTGTTATATCTTTTAAAATCTAATGAGATCATTTAACCGACATATACATTTAACCGACTATAATAATAATATTTAAAATTAAATAAAGGATTAAATTAATTTGGGGTTCATTCGTATATACTGCAATAAAATTTTTTAAATGTTATTTACAAAAAGCATTATTGCATTCCCGATTACAATGTTTATTTCAATAACATAATGTGCATATATGTATAAGTATATGTTAAACTGTGAAATTATGTCATGAAAGAGAAGGTATCATATAATGGCTGATCGTTGGACTAATGAACCGCTGTTGCAATACAGAGAGCTTATTATTATACATTCGCGATTAAAAACGTCTCATCATCGATAAAACAAAATTATTAGCTTTTCGTTGCATCGATTCTAGAAACTTGCCGAGAGCGATAAAGACTTTGTTAATAGTCTGGCGTTACACCTGGATGATTTAAATTTCCTACATGCATGTTGTTACCAGATCAGACGACCAGAAAAGCTGGTCGTCTTTGACACAGTAGATTTATGCTGTTAATGCATATCTTAATTAGGAGTTTGCGTCTTATGATGCCTTAAATGCATTTTGTCGAATTCTCCGATACGCGTGTAAAATATATTATGCTTTACCTCGTTCCGAAATAGCTACCAAGATTGTCGGTTAACCGGGCCGCGTCTTGCAAATTTATGCCCTTTACTTGTCAAATTTCGTCCCACAGCTGTCGCGAGAAGTGGTGGCGTTACCAACGTAATTAATTCCCCGATAAACTGCGACGAAAATACCGTTTCAATGTATAGGCAACTCAGCGATCTTTATTCGTAATGATTTTTCAAATTTATTTTTCTAGTTTATGCATAATGAACAATGAAAGTTGCGCTGTCTATCAGTCGACAAAAATATTCAGTTGTCAAAATTCTATTATTGCGATTTATTATTAAATAAGTAAAAATCGATAATTGACAGCGAAGGAATTATAAAAAGGTTTGTACATGTCGAATACGAATATATGTCTGTATAGCTAAGAAACTTTGAACTTTGATATAATTGAAGAGAGAAATCAATTATAAGTAAAATCATTTCCAAGACCACAGAATTGAATTACGTGAAAATTGAACTTGTCTCTTTTAAAATAATGGATATCGAAAACTAGCTAGCTATTTTGCAGCAGATAATCAAATATAATAGATTTTTATGACTTTAAATATCAAGAATTAAGAGAAAATTGATATTATGTGTGAAAAGACAGTTTATATCCAGCTAAACATTAGAGTTCTTAATATTATTTTTACTTATTATTTTTTTGTTGTCAATTATTTTATAGGCAATTGACATAAAAATAGATTTTATCGTATCCACAACATAACAAATTATAATTTTAGCCTCATTACATATACATCATCATATTGCTTTCCTATTTTCACCAAGCGCGAATTAGGTAAGAACAAATATTCTCTCTTTGAATGACAAGAATACCCAATCGTTTTCTAACGCTCGATCTTGCTGACGGACGCGAAATCACTTCGTAACTCAACTCATCTCAATTCACCTGCGGTCGACGAGGTTAGTAGCACCTGCCGAATGAATCGATTAGCTCGTTGAGCTCAGTGGTGGGTATATCAACGAAATGATATATAATAAGCTACACAGAAACATCGATCGTTATATCTATGTACATATACACATTACACATACTGTTCACTCGCTACAACAGTGACGTAATTCAAAAATTGACATTTGTTAATTTACTTGCAAAAAAAATCGAAGCACAAAGAAAAAAAGGATAATTATACTTAAAAAAAGTATTATTTATTTTTTCACAATTAGTCATTACATCAAAATTGCATTTCAAAATTGATTGATTACAAAATTTTAATGACTCAAAATATTAAAACTCATTTTTTAAAAAACCTTTTTTTAATTAATGTGTCGTTGTTGGAGCAAATGAGCGATGAAAGTTTAATGTGTACAGCACTCTTATAGGTACTGGTTGTTATTGAACTATTAGAGGAATTGTTATAATTTTAATATTTGGGAACAAGAAAAGATTATATTTTAGCTTGTAAACTTTGTTGTTATATTATATTTCATGGAATTCGTTTTTACATATTAATGTAATATGTGATGTGAATCATACATTCGAGATTATAAATAGAAGTCGGCATAGCGGGTTATACGGCGTCCGCGAGATAGCTATACGGTAACATCGCACGTCTTGTGACGCTATTATAGGAAGACAACCACAAACCTGTCAGCGATCGATGCTCTGTGTCGTACGGACAAAAAAACGGAGAGATGGGATAACCAGGTTTGAATTAGCACATGAAAATCCTTTCCTCAGAGATGAGGACGAAAGATTCGACACCGAGAGAAAACGCCACCTGCCTCTTGTGTGTCTCTCGCCACATACTCTCACCTTTCTTCTCTTCTTTTACTATCGAGAGAGAATTAACCGTCTGCTTCTCTATAGCAAAGTGCGATAACCGGAAAGTACTGACCGATGTGTCTCATAACGTTGTAATCGAAACTGGGAGGAACTCTAGCAGATTTTTCAACAATATGCAAAGAGAGAGTGTATCGTAAGATTTATAGCCTCGCGAGATATGTACATACCTAATGGTTGTAAGTTAAATCTACTGGATTGTAATTAAAAACAAAAAAATACGATGAGAACTTAAATATTTTCAACTTAAGATATCAAGAAATGATTAGTAGTCATTTGTAAGATGGTATACTATAATAGAAAATTTTCATCTAGAATTGTTAAGTATTATAATTGTTAAGTAACAGAAATTAGCGCACGTATACATAATATATTTGATATATTAGAATAGAATTAGTCTGGTTGTGTCATTCTCGACTATACTTTAATCAATTCAAGTATTTGTTAATCTTTTAGTTAATTCACATGTTTCAAACTTTTAAAGAGATATATCTTTTATCTAGATATATAGATTAAAAGATTATTCGTGATAATATTTAAAATTAGAATGACTATTATAAATTGATATATTAATGTTATCTTGTTAAGTATTTCATTATCTGATATTTAAATATAAAATAATGAAATTATACAAATATTTGATAAGCGGTTTATCTCGCCAATAATCTTCAGTTGGCAATTAAAGAAGTAATTTCTGAGATTCTCAGAAATTGTTAGTAACAAAATTGAGATTAACTTACTTGGAGAAATCCTTTTCAACTTTATTTTATTATGATTTATATATTCGTTAGTTATTTATAATATAACGGTGGAACTGGCCGGATTATCCCGAATACATCATTTTATACAAACGATAAAGTCGGCCGATGATAATCACGTAAATAACGAGGCAACATTACATCGTTATTAACTGCGGTGCCGTTTAAACACACGACATCCGTCATGTATGACGCCTAATTATTATATCCTCGATCCCGTTGATATCTCGAATTATGTGGATAGACGGACGGGGAGAGGTCCGTGTCTCCAGTCCATTGAAATCTCGAGAAAACGACTGAATGGGTTTCGCGGAAGCGGATAATGGGCTGGCGGGTGGCGCGTCGTTTCGGCTGTTCGCTGAGTTCGCTCGTTCGCGAATCGCGCCTCTGTCAGCGTCGTAATCATTGCGGCGTGGTTGAATCTCATCGCGACGCGATATGACGACAAACGGCCGGCACCGTCTCGGAACACCGGTCATCGTTGTTCGCCTAATGGGCTGCGCATTTCTCCGTCTGCTTTCACAGCCAGCTGATTATGACATGTTGGTCGCGTCTGCAAGCAAGCGAGCGAGCGAGCATCGAATACACACTCCATACCACGTGTTCCAGGCACCGTAACGCCATTTGCCCGGCTAATGACTCGCTGGCACTTAGAGTTACCGAGGTCCAAGCCTCCTTTTTCTCCCCTCGTGTATCCATGCGCGGCTTTAAGACGGCTCTATTCGAGGGGAAAGTGTCGCCGGGCGTGAGACTTTGTAACGCGTGTCTAATAGGGCGCGACACTCGATAGCAAATTAGCGAGTCTTATTTGTATCTTAATTATTGCTCGGAATTGTGATATACGATTCATTTAGATTTTTTATTTATTTTGTGATAATTTTTAGAATTTTATTAATATATGTACAATATATTACAAATATTAATTCTGGATATAATTTTCTCCATTTTTATATTTTTTAAATTTATAACTTAAAATTTAAAAACTAAAGTTCTTGGTTTGGATTCATCTTTCGAAGAACTGTATGGATGCTTTTTGCGATTATAATTTATTGGGTTGTATGTAGCATATGATTTTGAAACATTTAAGTTAATTAATTGCTCTTATGCATTGAAATATATTTTTATGTATAGTTTTTCATATTTTAATTTTTCACGGCTGAAGAGGACTAACAATAAGTACAGTTCGAAATGTTCTGTCAGTTTTGATAACGTGAATACATTTTTGTATTATAAATCATCTAATTGGCTCGTTTAAAACTTTGACTTTGGTTTAATTTCTTTACTGCTTACTTTTAAAAACATTTGAAGTAGCTTTCATAAGAACAATTTCTGCTCAATTATAGAGAATTTTCGCATTTTACTCAGAGTAAAATGAATAAAGATAAGATACGAAGCTTTTCAATCTTTTACTTTCATACTAGCGAAAGAGAGCTACGATCATATCTACTATTAAAACTAAAATATACAGATTGCATGATGTATAAATTGCAATAAATTGCTAAAATAATATAAGAGCTACATAACTCTTCAAATAATTTCATATCGATATAATTTTGACAAATTAACTACCGTAGTTCATAGCAAATGAGCAATTTCCGATCCTGTTCGCGTGTGGGCAGGTTAATAACGTGTTATTAGCGCTATCAGGAACTCACAAAAATGATTCTGATACGAATCTTAGATCCGATATCTAATGATACTTTTATACAATAACAGACACAGTAGCACTGGAAGGAGATCGCCCCCTTGGGCGATTCGTAATTTGTAAGAAATATGATATTAAGGATACTTAGGATACTTAGGACTATCACGCGATATCGATACTAAGTTACGGCTATGGAAAATTAGAAAATTATCCGTAAAATTTACTACCTGCGTTAGAAGCCGTTGTGAGCAATTTAGATTTTGTTTTGAAAAAAAAAGGTACACAAAATGAATCGATGGTTGGCAGGATTAAGATCGGAGCAGACGTCAGCAGCCGCCGATCGTAATTCTCGCGTATAAGGGACGGCCTCATCGGCGTCATCGTCGTCATCGTCGTCGTCTTCTTCGTCTTCTTCGTCGTTGTCGTTTCCCATGTAGGAAACGATTCCGTCGTCGACATGGAAACCGCGTCTTACGCCTTGGCGGTGTGACGTCGCAATTATTCATCGCGTATGGTTGCGAGTAACAAATCGCCAGTCAAGTGGCAACACCGTCGGCAGCTTGCGCAAGATGAGTATGAGAGAGAGAAAGAGAGAAAGAGAGAGAGAAAAAGTGGGAAGGAGGAGAGGGATAAAGAGAACATACACGAGAAGAGACAAGTTTGAACGAGATTGGAAAGAGAGGAGACACAGTGATAATGGCGGATCGCGAAGGAGAATCGTAGTGCGAGAAAGAGAGGTAAAGAAACTGGGATGAAGGAGATAGCAAGAGGCGGACTCCTCCTACGTACGTCTAGATTCGCGTCGCCAGAACGTAAATTTAGCACTAACGCATTATGCACGCTCGGGCTGCGTCGCATTGGGCGTGCGATACCGACAACAGCGACCGTCTACGCGCGCTGTATCGCCCTGATGCGTGTCGGACATGTCGTAGACAATGTATGCACGTGAAGAAGGGTGTCGGTCAGTCTTATTTCGTGCAAATGAGGCACGAAAGTCGAGACGAAGTCGATAGGAAACTGTGAACATCGGAAGAAAGAGAAAGCATCTATTATGTCCTATTATAATAAGAATTATAGTAAGAATTCAATATCTTAGTTTTATATGAGGACTAAAATATTAATCAATTTATACGATTTTTTTTTATGTACATACATGAGTTTAATATTCTAAAAATTGAATAAATTAAATAGAAAAATTACAAGATATAAGAAAAATAATTTTTGTTACAAGACTTTAGGAATGCTAGAATATTAGGAGAGTTTCTTCTACATTTAATATAAATATAGAAGAATATTCTTGAATATCAAACCCGCTTTCTCTAAGAATTGATTGAAAAGGGAGACAATATTCTCGACTTTCGCGGATATTATGCACATGAGGTAGATTCATTGAAAATAATCGTAAATCAGTACTAAACAACAAGCGCAAGGTCACTGGTTCGTACCGTAACGGTCAGAAATCTCAATTAGCTCTTTGTGCTGGATGTACGTCTGCGCCTGGATTTGATTAATGTACGTTTTACCGTAGGCTGCCTTTGTGTCTGAAGTCAGTGGCGGCTGAGAAACACAATTTACGCCGACCGCGATGGCAATATCTGTTTTATACTCGCACGAGGACCGAGACTTTGTGAGTGCGACTTGGCGGTCCGTTATGATTTACATGGACATTAGCTACAAAAACGAAACTCGAATTATTGCCGGAATAACAGATCTTTATTATCGTAATATCGATAGAGTTCTCAATTATGGCTAGATTAAATTAATTAATATATTAGCATGAAAGAGATATCTTCCAAGGAATTGTAAAGATATATATATTCATGATTAATATTTCATGTATATATATATATATATCTTACTCTCTATCACATTATATACATCTTATTATATACACCTATTTTATGAAAATGATTATTGAGATAATGGATAAAATTTTATATTGTTAATTATTCAATATTTTTTTATCATTCTATAAAGTTCGTTATTTTATTCCGAATTTTTTAATATTAAAATATCTTTCTTTTTCTACGTCAGTTTAATATGCAATTTATCTACTTTTCTACTAAATTCGTTATATTTTTATCTCTTATTTTCTATTTCTTCGTTCCATGATAATTTGGTCCCACAAAGTGTATGGACTAGTAGCACGAAGACAAATGTTAGCGGTAAAGTCATGTAAATTGATGCACCGTATACAATCGCTGCTTTCTCGCTTTGCAACCGTTCCCGGTTATTTCGCGCAATTTCCATAATTCATAATATTAATATTTTGTATAACTCTCGCGTGGTTAGAGGAGACATAAGAAGGATCATCCACGTTGTATTTCTCTCGATGTTCTTAGAGATGGAATCATGCCATAATAACTTCGCTTCGCGAAGACGTATTGAGCACACGCAATAAGAAATGAAATAGCCGACGGATTTGTCTCTCGTACAAAAGCGCGGGAGGATTATAATTTGCGGTTAAATCAGAAGGAACGGACTGGAAGAAGAAGTGCCTCAACGGAACATAATCCGGGACATTAATTAACCATGTAGTCATAATACTGTCTAATAGTAGAATGAACCTCTGAGAGACGTTTCTTCTTCGCTCATTGTGCAGAGCCATCGTCGAATTAACAAATGGAGCGAGAGGGGACGAAATTATCCACAAATGCTCGGGTCTTCTCCCGGAGAAGAGCATCAAACGAAGGGAAGCATCATTCGAAGATGAAAAAGAAAAACGAAAGAGAGATAGTAAAACACGTAGTAGTCATCGAGGAAGGACAATCTGAAGACAAAACAATTGTACGATCTCGTGCCAACGCTTTCGTTTCGAAATGCAATGTCACGTTGAGGAGTGAGTAAGCTAAAAGCCAAGTATTTCGCTTTCATGCGTACTAACAAAAGAATACTTAGCTCTCAGCAGTAAGATAATAAATCTGACAACACGAGCTTCCATCATGTTTTATTTGTCGTTCTTCTAGGAACCGAATTTCAAGACTTGATGCTTAGATTAAATATTTATTGAACATGTCAATCGCTTAATGACATTTTAATTATCGAATTATTCAAAATAAATAAACTGAACTAATTATCATAACTGTTAAATTATCATAAAATTATCATTATTTAAATATTTAAGAAACTTGCATTGAATTTAAGAAATTAAAGTTAAGTATTAAAAAAAAGAAAGATTTATAAAAAAAAGGATAATTAGAACATCTAAAAAATATTAATTTTTATTAATTTTGAAATTTTTGAGTGTGTATGTGTGATATACATTGATTTACGGAGGAATGATCATATTGCGATATATATAGTCCCGCTCTTGATCGAACATATTATGTACAAGGCGGGATTTCAGTTATAGAATCAACGGAGAACAGAAGCTGCATGCACGCTTTCGCGAATCGCACTCGCCGATCTCGCGCCCACTTGAGATAATTGCGTCGAAGACGAGATGATTAACTGACCAGAGTTATTACGTGGATTGTGGGTCGACGATCTATTTCGATCTAGATTCCATTTTCCTTCGCAAAAATGCTTCAACGTTTCTAAACTGAACGATATACATAATAATTCGTTCTTATTCATCTTAGGGAATATCTTAAGTAATGTCTGAAGATGCTAAGCATCTTACAGCTCTGTAATTGGTTTGTCTGAAGTATAATCTTAAGCTTCAGAATTTTTAATAAACTTTTTAATACACACTGCATTTTCTTATAGTGAAAACTATTTTACTAATATGAGAAAATGCGATAAAACATTCTAAAAAAATTTTTATAATTCCATGAGAAGAAAATAAATTTTTGTCACTTGCTGTTTTTCTGTAAAGTTGATAGTACTTGAGTAAAAAAATTATTGAAAAGCAATATTCGATGATTTTTGATAATTTTAGTAGTTAATATTAATCTTGTTAACTATCGCAAAAATTGCAAAATGGTAGAGGACTTTTCGATTCAGTTTAGTCCACTCTATTAGTACACGAAATATTTGGCGATCATTCTGAGATTCTGTATTATTGTTCCATTGTATTACTTTTATATGGAATGTATTACTTTCATTCCATTGTATGTTAATTTACATGGGACTTTAACGAATTCAGTTTCTTTCCTTTTGATTGCTATTATTCTTTCTAATTTTACACGATTGTTGACTTAAAATAAGTTATCTCATAATACACGTTAAAAGAGGGGGTGGCAAGAAAGAGATTGTCACAATGCGCGTCGACTTGTCACAAAAGGAGAACACGCTGAGCTTTCGCATGTTAATACGTTACCGCCTTCTGATCTCTTTTATCTTCTCCACGTACTCCTTCTCTCGTCGCGCCTCATTCTTTTTCCTTCCCCATCGGCGGCGCTTTGCTCCCTTCATTTACCGCAAGCACGCAAACCCACGAGCAAATCTTCTCCTCTCTTCTTAGAGAACAAAAGCCAGTCTGCTAGCTGCCTTCCTTTCGGATACGACCGCGCGCGGGGTGAAGTCTTTAAGTTCTTTCTTTTTTCATTCCGGACGGGAGATTCCATCTCTGTGGTACTTACATTGTTTTATGTGGCGAACGTTTAATTAGAGCATCCCAAATGCACATTTCACACATTCCATGCAAACAAAGACACACGAGAAAGGCTTATATAAATTTGTTTTTAATTTATCTATCATCTTATTTTGACTTTTCACGATCGAATTTGTGTATTATTTTTATTTCTTGTAAATATCCTGAACACATCTACAAGACATGTAACTATGTGTCTGTACATTGAAAAAGGAGTTTCGTTAATAGTTACCAAATGTTTGTGAAATAATGTCAATTTAATAAATATTATCAAACAATTATCATTTAATAATGTTAAATATTTAAAGTAAAATAATTTTTGGTTATATCAATCAAATATTTAATTGGCATTATTTTACCAACATTTAACACCTATTATGAACTTTTTTCCAGTGTAGAATATAAGATGGCTTTGAGAATATTTAGTGATATTTTAGAATTTAAATTCAATTTTTATTTGCGCGCGCGTATAAACAAATTTGAGCGCGTTCGTCCACCTTCATTTCAATGAGTTCTGTAGCATCATGAATTCCACTCAATAGTATTCATTGCCTTCGTGCACAACCGTATACATACGTGGTGCAATAAGGAGACTTGATGCACGGTCGACGACGTTCGTGTGCTCTCTTCACGCCAACTCGAATAATTCACATTGTCCGTCGGGAATGGTAGATAGTCCAGGGTTTTCTTTTGCCAATTATTTCGGGACACGTTAGTGCGAGGAAAGAAAGCCCCGTGAGGCAGAATAGATCGCGCGATTTTCTCCGGACTAATTTAGCCACGCTCTTATTTAACGTATTCTCTCTTTCTCTCATTCCCCGCGTCCCTTTCTCGTATCTTCCTCTTCGTCTACGCCTCACTGTATCTATCGGCGTGTGCCTTCCTCGGAACTCGACTCGATTATTCCTTTCATTAACACCATTCGTAGGTACAGCGGACGATATTTTAACGACTGACATTGTCGCGACCGATCAGTCGAACGGTCAGCATCCTGCCTATTGGCGGTATAGGAGAGATCTCGACCGGCTGTTCCTATTGATAATGATAATCGAATCTATTAGCGAATCATCGAGCTTTAGGTGAAACCATCGGCCGTATTTACGTAATTCACATTTCCGAACTATTAACCTCGGCGCAGTTATGTTAATATACACATTCGCGTCTAATTTTAACGGATCGACGGGCTCGGCTCGTCGTCGCGCCGTTCTGAAGACGGAGCATGCTCGTTTGCGGAAATTTCTATCGACGCTGATCTATCTGCTGGATAACGGCAGATTAATGAGTAGAGGATTAGTAGTTGTTCGCCAACGATCCGGAGAAACCTCGAAATTGTGTTTTCTTTTTTGGAGCTTCTGCTATTTTTCAATTCGTTATTTTTCAATTTTCAACCTTCCGGATTATTTAATTACTTGTGTTATCGTTAAGTTAGTGTTATCTAATTTTAAATATCTTACAGGAAAATTATTTCAACACGCAGATTCTATGGAGATTACTGAAATAATAATCTGTGTTCATTTAAAGTATACAGTATTTAGTTTTTTTTAATTTCAAATTTAACTGTAAAGTTTATTTATTTTAGACTTATACAGGAAGTTTATATATATATATATATATATATATATTCTTTTTCTTCGGCAGTTATTTTTTTAACTACATTTTATCTTGAAAGAAATGTCGCTATTATTACATTACTCTTTGTCAATGTTACACTAATATTTAGTTACGTTAAAGTTGGATTTGTTAAGCTCATGATGGTTTTAAGATCGAAATCGTCTCACCAGCAAATTCGCGTGCATTCCAATCAAAGTTCCTCGCGGTCGTGCCCGTCGGGATTTCCTCTTCTCCCTGCTGAGCGTCCCCGCCCTCATCGTCGCCGCTTGCAATTTTCGACGCGCCTTCCTTCGCCCAGCGAATTAATGCTCGCGGTGTTTCAGGGATCGCGCGCGCCATTCATAACGCGAATGTTATTAGTGCAGATCGGAGCAGATATACCGCCCGGCCCGCGTCGTGTGGTTAAAATAAAGATGATGAATGCCCGGCCGTCCCTCGCCGCGGCACTGGATGTAGATTAATATCGGCCCTCGCTCGCTTACTACTCCGCGCGCGCCTCCTACTAATATCTACCGCCCATAGTAGGTAGTAGGTACACGAGGATCCTGTATCGCTTCCTTCGCATCCGATCGTTTGCACTGGTAGCATCTTGTCGAAAAATCCTTCAATAATACACATTCTTGGTGTATCCTTAAAAAAATTAATTAAGTTTATCGAAACACACGGAGACTTACATTCTAAAAAATATATTGATGCATGAATTCAACACCATGCTCGTCATTGCATGTCTATATTGTTCTCATCGTGTTGATGTTAATATTAATAACACCAAAATTAATTTGACACCATGAATTTTATATCGATATTATGATGATGTTGATATAAACATCAGGGGTTTTGAATCCACATTATATAGGTGTTAATCCATACCGATATTTTTTAGAATGTATTATTTCTTTTAGTCATCGAATTTTTTGATTCAAATAACCTTTCATGGTGGTAAGATTGTCTATTGAATTTATTATTCGTAAGTATCACAGTTTCAAAGATTTAAAAACCTGTAATTAAGGCATTAGTAAATGTAAACATTACAATTAATTTATGAGAATTACTTAAGACTATAGATTTTTAATTACTAATTTTATTAATTCCTTTTTCTTTATGTATTATGTAGTTTTAAATGATTTTTATAAAGTTTAATCTCGAACCGATATGAAAGCAAAGATATTTATTTGCTACGCATAACTAGGTATATTCTCGAGAACAATTCTATTTCTAAATAATGTGTGTGAATAGTAATGATGTGCTGTCTCGTAATTTTGTTCTCGATATTGCATGCTTGATATACGGATCTCGTACGGTTCCGTTCGAGCGACTTCTTCGAATTTCTTCCGATATCCGAGATGGGAGAATCGTTTAGAAGGAGTATTTCTCTCGCGATAACATATCCTACGTTATTGCGAATGATATCTGATATAATTTTTACGAGGCCCCTCTGTAACCGGGCAGCTGCTTCTGCATTACACCGAGCTCGAATTTTGAATTTGAATTATTGTAATAACGGCTTTCAGCACGGTCTGTACGTTTCGCGCGCGTTAAGTATAAATATTCAGATGCTCTCGCATCGTGCGTACGGTTTACCGGGAACGTTAATGAAATCGTGCACGCCACGCATACCTCGATAAATTTGCATAGTGGCGCGCATATTTAGTCGGCCGGTGGTTTCAGTTTAAATCAAGAAGTTCAATGATGTCGCAAACGAGCCTGCATCTCGGATCACGCCTCCTTTATTGAAAAACAATTCAATACATTCATCGACTTGTGTTTGGGTTTTTGTGAAGTATCTATACTCATATTTATTTATTTCGTGCACGTTTTTTAATGAGAGAGACAACGAACGATATAATGACTGATTATGCGGTAATTGTAAAATTTTATTAATATATAGGTATATAAAACTATACATAAAACATCAAAAGTGATACTTTTGTAATTAGACTCCCTTTAGTAATTAGTTGATTTTATTTTTATATATGTCGTTTACATTTAATTGAGATTAAACTTTTGTTGTCTCTTGTGGATACGCAGTTATTAAAAAATCAGAATAAATATAACTTAATTGTATATATTAATTATGCAATATAATAATGTAAAACAATTGTAATTAAAAATAAACCTTTATGAATTTCTAATAAATATTCTGCATCAATTACTTATACAAATAAATTTCTCGATACTAATTTTATCGATGAGCAATGAGCATATACAAGTCTATTCAATAACTATGTTATAAACACGCTTTATCTTTAATTTAAAGAATGCGATCAAATGTACTCAAATGTGCCCATTTAAATGGCAAAGCTTATGGTCGGATTAGCTTGATTGGATTATACAATTGTATAGCGAAAGTAATCGGGCGAATTGGTATATAGTCAGCGTTACGATCTCGACGAAATTCATCGGCACTTTAAAGTCTCTCTCGAGACGTTTGTAAGCCACCTACGACACTAACGATCACGTGAATATCCGCGACATCGACATACGTTTGTCCGTCATAACGCGTCGCAAGCGGGTTTTCCTTCGCGTATGAAAACGCCTTCTAACGAGACAAGGGCGTATTGCTTTCAGATAAAAAAGGAAATATTGCGACTTAAATCAGTCGCTTCCACTATTAAAGCGGATGGTCATTCGATCAAGACGAGTCGCGTGGGTCGTGTCAGGGGCGGATACGGAAATTTTTACAAGAGGTCATATGTATATTAAAATTTTAGCTGAATAAATTATTCTTATCTCGCAACAAGATCTACATATGTAAAAACACAATACATATATCCTGAGAAAAAAATTGTTTATTTGACTGAATTAATTTAGTTGTTTTTAATTTTTTTTGTTGGTAACATATATTTACAAATATTATATAATGTGTTTAACTTAAATACTTGCATTCTTTCAAAGGAAATTAACTAATTTAATGTAGTCAAATGAATAAATTTTTGTTCTCAGTATACAAATTCTATAAAGATAATCGTTAAAATAAAAACTGTTACATATATTAAATTAAAAACGTTATGTCAAACGAATGAAAATCTTTATATGTGTAAGACTTGAATTTATGTACAGTTTATATACAATTAATTTTATATTTTGAAATCTATTAAAGAAATTTATATTTGTATTAGAGATTTTTTCTATTTTTGAATTACTCTTAGGCTGGATTGTTCCATCTTTCAGTAAACTTCAACTCACTGTCTTACCCTCTTACTCTCTTATGTTCTTATTCTTTCACTCTTTTGCTTATCCAGTAGATAAATTATCATATAGTTTATTCGAAGTTGGAACAACTGGTCCTTAATGTGGCACCTTTAGTTCTTATCTATTATGTTAATTTCACAATTGATATTCAATATCCTCTCTTCGAGTTTATCATAACTTTTCCGATAAGTCAATCCGCCCCTGGGCTATAGTCGCGAGTGAGCGAAGGACGAACGATAATGTCTTGGCGACATACTCTGGACGCGTTTCAGATCCTGTTCATGTTATCCGGGCTCGCGCGAATGGATGTACCTTTTCGGTCTGACAGAAGACGCCTTCGAGCTATACTAGTCGCAAACTCGATCAACTCGTGTGCTAAGAATTATGGCTTATAATATAACTGTCAGTTATTAGATTAGATTCCGGGCTTAATAATCAGTCATTCTTAAACTTTTATTAAAATGAAAAAGGATTAATATTTGTAACTATAATTCGTGACTGATAAAATTTGCAATTAATAATTTATCTAATTGTCGATTGATCATTTTCATTTTCGATGACGTATTCACAATACAGAATACAGCGCAAAATGTGCGATAATAGTATTAACTGAAATTGATTAAAAATTTATAAGCAATATTTTATAGTAAAAGCGGCATAATCATTGTACATTTACATGTCATGCGTTAAATATTTCGTATTATGATGGGTTTTATTGACTTACACAAAGCTTATCGCTCGATGCTTCGGCACGCTGCGTTGCACAGTTACTTGAGCCATTCGTATGCCGAGACTAGAGCAATAGTAGCAAGCTGCTCCACGTCGCATTACTCTTAGTGATGCGATAGCAAGGAGTAATATGAGATGCCAAACGCGATCATGCCTTATGAATACTTATCGAATATCGATCCGCATGATTAACTCTTGCGATTAATAGTCGTAAGCATATCAAGACGACAATTTTTTTGTTGAAAGATATCTTGTTTTTATTTTTTTAATTTAGTCATTCGAAATAAGAATAAATAAAAAAATAACAGGGTAATGGAAGTTATGAACAAATCTTGCATTACATTTTACAATTTTTTTAAACTTATGTGACGCAAATTGGTTAAAAATTGATTAAGTTAACATAAGAAAGCCGTTATGTATTAACAATTAACAATATGTAATTACTTATGTAGATGTTTATTTGATTAATTTTTTAAGTATTAATTATTTTAGAGTTGATATATATTTAATTTTATTGTATATTTTTATTTGCAGATCGACGTACTTTAACGCCGCTGCGCATCGTATCGGTGAGTGTCAAATTATTTTTTTAACTAAGGTAATGGATTAATAAAAAAATATTACAGATGAATATAACATCTCTATAGATCCTTTTCTTTCAAATAAATAGCAAGGAAAGCATAAATATGTATTTCATTCTGAATTTCTACGTATTACATATTGTTATAACTGTTTAGAACTTTCTTATTTTTTTCACGATTAGTTTATACAAATTATTGTACATAATAATATTTAAAAATTTTATCAGTTTAGATAAGAATGAGATTCTTAGTTTATATTGTTTATCAATTTACATGTATTGCAAGTAGAAATAAAAACATACGAAATATATTTTACTGTTATACAGCAATATGTATATACAATTAATTCATCTCGTTAATTAATTACTAAAACTATTTTTTATTTAAAAAAATACGATTAAAAATATATGATTATAAATTTGTCTTTATTAAGTGATTTGATACTTCAGTATCCTGCCAGTAGTAGCCAGCTTTTTGCATTATTACAATTTGGTATCATCTCACCAAATTGAAAAAAACTTATTATAACATCACAACGAACTGATTTGTAGTAGCTTAGCGACGGAATAGTACGCAGCGTTTTTATTACTTCTGATCGGGGAGTGATCCTTTCGTTCAACCATAAAATACCGGCATATAATAATCGCCGATGAACAGGATTGTTTTATGACCTTTCTATAAAAAAGGAACTATTATTTGTTAAATTAGCCTTAACGAGCAATAAATCTAAATCACATATTTTTAACACAATCGTTATTTATCGATTGATCTCTAATGAATCCGATCGTTTAAAATCCTTTAAGATCTAACTTTGACCATTAGGGCCTTTACTTCTATTCCTTATTGTTAAAATCCTTTAGTTAGTTAAAAAATGTATGAATACTGATTTTTTTAAATAATTTTCATGGAATATAAGCTCAAGAGTATTGATTAATCCATTTTAATCTCTTAAAGATACAATTTTCTCTAAAGAAAGATTGATTGGAGAATGATTTTTCATCTAAATTAAAGTTCTTACTAGCAAAAGCTCGTACACACCGACACTTTCATCAGTTAAAATTTGTGACTAGTGCGAGTCCAGTGGCCCCTGTTAATACGCAAGACATTCTCAGACGGCGTCGCCACGAATTAATATAGCCTCGACGGCACGGTGCATCGGAGATTATAATTGCTCTCAGAATAATAAGAAAATCCTCTAGGAATTATATGCAGAACGACCGCAGTCTGCGCTAAAGATATTTCTAATAAATTTAATCTACCCTCGTACGTGCGACGCGCCACATTGTGCTTTGTGTCAAAAAAGTTAATTACTCTCATCGTCCTTTCAAGTTCTATGTACGCGACAGTAATGAAAATATGAAATAAACATTAAAAATTTAAATTTGAGACATTTCACAATTTATTATATTATCACAAATATTATAAAAAGAAATTTTTATTAAAAAAAATATCTTTGTAATATGAATTACTAACTTATAGTAATTAATAAAATTTTATTTAAAGATACATTTTTTATCTATTACTGTTTATTTTTTACGTATTTTATTATAATTTATTTAAAAAAAAATTCTTGAATTAGTTTTAATACAAATGTTTCCTTCAATTATATACATATCCATTTTAACGTCGTTAGAAGTGATGGTTTTACGAGTTAACTCTCAAAAATATACAAGAGACGTCACGCAGAGACGGGATGGAGACCCTTTTCCAATCTTTATTTTTGGAGAAATCTGAATTTCTATCTTTTTCATTATCTGTAGACATGTTAATAACTGTTCGCGTAATATACGTGTACATTATATAATGAATATAATTTTGTGAGACATCTGGCACCGACTGTACTTAAGAAAGAGACTTTTTTTATATCAGAATTAGTCCAAGCATACTGCTGCTCTAAAAAATCTCTCTTCGACTTTGAAGATCATTATCGATATTCGGAATTGTCGGTATTTATTTCTTGATTTTTATAGGTTTAATTGTATATGTATTTCTTCGAGCCATTTTTATCTGAAGCATCTTTATTCATGAATCTGTAGATACTATGTATGTTCAGACTAATTGCTGGTACTTAACTTTATCTCACGAAATATTTCGACTGCTATTGGTTGCTTGTTTGATTTGATCTGGGCAGTACTCCAATTACGTAATCTCCGATTTCTTTCATTACGATGAAACGAAGCCATCAGGCCTTGTAACGTTGGACATTGAGTGATGCTACCGAGACGAGTGATTGTATTCGCAAACATTTTGCTAAATTGAGAATCGGACTAAATTTAGATCGCAAATCAGGTTCGTGAAATCAACTCGAACTGATGCTCGATCGTTTGGTTCTTTGATGTATTGTTCATATAGTAGGATATGATGATTAATGCGCGATATAGGTATTTAACGAATTTAAATATTCTACACAATTCTATACAATAGATGTTGCTTGTATCTGTTTCTTAAAATTGATACACAAATTAATACTATGATGTTAAATGGATAGATGAATTTCATTCACTTTTACAAAGAAACATTTTCACAAAGAAGATTTTATTTTTATAAAACTATACAAATAAATCAATAAAAAAAAATATAATTCCTGATATGTTTGTATAATCTCTTAGACAATAATTCGCGATCAAATTTGGAACAAAATTCTGTTTATAATTTTGCGTGTCGTGTAACATAGAAAATATTTGAAGAAGTAAAATATATATATATATATATATAAAATATATTTATGTCAGGATACACGTTTATATTTAGGATATGTGACATATAAAATTATAAGTGGAATTTTATTTTGAATTGGTTACGAATTATAGATTCTCTAAAGGGGACCGTTGTGAAGTTAACCCCCCCAACATTTATTTGTTAATAACTTTTTAGCTATAGATGTGCAAACGAAAATTTATCAATTAAAACCTTTTCAATTTAATTTGCTTGAAGTTGAGGAGCTAGTACGAAGAACTTTTTACTGAAAATGTGCAAACGATGAGCAATTGAATGAATTATATAAATTTAATTTTCTTTAATGTTGGGAGGGCTAACTTGACAACAGTCTAAAGTGGGCTTTAGAGACAAATAAAATTTTAATTAAATTTTAAATTTGTTTCGATATCCATGGATGTATCACGTGCATTCTTTCTCTTAATGTGTTTGCTTTGTCCTCTTTACCATGGCCAGTATTTCTGGATTGAGCTCTCAACAGGGTTAAGGTAGCTTAAGCGTTGATTGAGCGAGCAGCTTGGAAGTCGGCTTAGTCCTTTGAATCAGAATCTCAGTTGCGAAGTTAGGACTTATATACTGCCGCTTTCACCATATCTGTCGTCGCGTAAATAATAAATTCGAAATGTATTTCTTGCATTTCTCCTTTTTTAAATATAATAATTTATTATTATTATTAATATATATTTGTTATCGTCATGGAAAATGTTCTATAGAACTGATTTTTCTAATCGCGCATATATAACAAAGTTTTTTCGAAACTAAATTTTTTTGTGTTATATTATACTATTATTAAATAGCTAAAAATGGAATCGCGATCGCAGACGTTTTATAAACAACAATTAAAGGAATCGTTTCGAGCGAAAGGAATCGTTTTGCGCGTTATCCTCGCGATGCGGAATCACGTTAGAACTCCGCATAATGAAGTTAATGACGACAACACGGTGGTCCACCGATAGCGCGCAGATCCGATTATATCGATCTTGATCGTCGTCGCGTATTCGTGTTGCTGAGAAGGCAGTAAGCTGAGGAAGGTGGAGAAACGAGACGTAACGGGGCGAGGCGGACCATTAACTATTAAGCGCGCAGATATGCATATGAGACGATGGTGCGTGGGCTTGCTCCAATCGGCGGCCACGTCGCTGTATATTGCCGAGATAATATCCCGATCTGATTGGATGGTTATAAACGGAGTATTGCCGCCGCGTGCAGGTTTTAACGCTGTGACGCCGCGCGCAGTCGATAGCTTTTCGACGTGCCGATACAATATACGACATGGGCACTTTCATAAGAACAAGCTGAAACGATTGCGCCAGCGCATTCGATTTTGAATAAGAAAACGATGGATCTTAACAAGAGTTTCGTAAAAAATTTAATCAAAAATATCTGAGAAAATGTCTTTATCTTGAAATTTATTTAAAACAACTTTATATATTGAATTTTATTCCTCTCATAATATTTCTCTCCGTTCAAATCTTATTAAGTCATTAGAAATAACATATACATAATACATTTTCATTAAAGAAAATTGAATCTATATTTTAATTTAATTTAATTTATTTTATGATATTTTCCTTGTGAATATATATTTTCCAAGGATATAAATCTTACATTAAATCCGAACTACTACATAAAATATTAATTTGTCTTGCTATTTGCAATGAGGAGAAGCTGTCTCTAGATTCTAAAGCGGTTGACATCATTTCCGGAGGGAAATGATGCGGTAACATCTCTCTCTCTCTCTCTCGCTTACATTAGGCAAACCGGAAAGCACCTTCGCGACCACCTGCGCATCATGCGGAAATGTATTTGTATTCAATTTTTCATGATTATATTCATTCGACGACGTTTACGCTGAATAAATATGCTAAGAGCTCGATTCTAGAACGTATAGAAATGAAGATGTTCCCTTTCCATTTTCAACGTCCTCGAGGGTTCAAGCCGCATCTGCCGCGTACCTGCATTATCGATTTTCGACCCGCGAGTGCATTTACCTCGCGAAATAGGCCGACAAGGTACAAAAGACGAATCGAGAGTGAAAAGGAAGAGATCGGTTTGTTCCTTGAAACGGGAGCATGGACGCAGGTTGCTCGGTTCGCGCATAATAATGAATCTCTCTCCTCGGAACGGAAAACGGGCTTCCAGATCCGCCCGGAGCTCAACGCAATAATGGAAAGCGTGCCTATTACTATTTTATTATCGCTCACATATGCCAGAATGCCTACTTATCGTTGCACTATATCGGGGGCATCTGAGATGCGAGTTATTGCGATTAGTAACGGGTACGCTTCTCTACAGCTCAAGATACCTTATTGCAACTCGTACAATCGAACGAAATACAAAACCGGAGATAAACTTCTCCCGGTAAACTGATGCGCGCTAAAAACCACGACACGTAAACTGTTTTACGATCCGTTATTCGAAATTATTTTCGAATAATGTCTGGACGTTTCCTTATCGCCTCAGCGTTTCCGCTTATCCGCGGGTTATCGAAGGTCCAACGATAATTACCGATGACTATCTGTATCTCGGAAGCGACTGCGAGAGATCGAGAGATCCAGTTTAAACGCGGGATCTCGGGTGCACACTGTGGCGTGGATCGATACCTTCGATGCTAGTCGTTTCAGACAATTAATCAGAGCGCTCGTCGTAGATAATCCGCGACGCGTAACTAGCGAAATATATCCGGAACGCGCCCGTAGCGTAGCAGGACGAGGCGCAAGAGTGATGGCTAGTATTAGCGACAATCATCGATAACCATTCGCCGATCAACCGGTAACTTAAACTAGTCTTATAGCAGATATTCTTTCTACGGACCAATATCTCTGACATTATTTTAGCGATTACCATATTCACGAGACAATGTTGTAATAGGTGTACGTCGATCGCCACCCGGTGAAAATTAAATCAGATTCCTAGGCGTTTTCTGCTATCTTATCCAGTTACATGCGCGTATTTCGAACACGCCTAGGCTCTATCCTCGCCCACTCATTCTCGTACCCATCCCGCATGTACCTCTTTCTCGTTAGCGAGCGATCGCGCGCGGCTATAAATTTGATTGGCACGAGCTTACAGTTAGTATATATATGTATATATATCTCGGCGACCAAGGAATGCGGCTATTCGATTATATCCGCGCGATTATATTTGGGACAGTGGCATTCTTATTAATTGAGCCCAAAGTCATCATAACGATGTAGACGAGCACAAGAATGCGTGGGCATGTTCCCACGCAGACGAAGAAATGAATTTGGAGAGGAATATTTTTGGAAGTCGCTTGAGTTACTGATGATGATGATGAAAGAATATGAAAGAGATTTATGCTAATTTAATTAAAGAAAAATTCAGGAAAAAGGAAGCGATATATATAGGTTAATATAAAACGATAAAAATTGATGATTTATAGCTAAAATTATTATGAATACTGAGTTAGAAATTGCAAAATAAATGAAAAAAAATTTGATTCAATTAGCTCTCCGGATATTATTCTTAATTTTTTCAGACGATATCCTGCATAGCTTAACGCTATTAATGTCCATTTTTATCAATGTAGATTAACTTTAATCTCAGTTTAATTTACTTTTTATCTCTTGTTCTCAGAATCAGAAAAAGATAAAGAGTAAGTTAAACCGAGATTAAAGTTAAATCTACATACATCGATAGAAATGGACGTAAAAAGCTTTTATGCTGGTACAAATTACATAGAAGTCGTTTAAGAATTGCAAAACGCATCAGCTCTTATCTCTCTCCGCTATAGAGTTAACGTACCAAATCGGTACGTTATTCAGAAGTCACGGTATATTAAGCATGCGACACGTGGATCCTTGAGTCATCCCGAAGGAAGAAGACACCCGTCCTGGAGTGACGGCAGGAGATAGTCTAACCGAAATTCCGGCTCCTGGACAGGCTTAGTAGGGAGCATAATAAGAAGCGTTATGAAAGGAAGGCACGGGACAAGATCCTCTTGCACGTTGAATTCGAATCTGAGCCGTTGGCGAACACCTTGAGCACACACGCGACGTGATTCAATGCGACTCAGCTGTTTGCCCCTCCGCTGAACTCCGGCTTTTTTTTTTACTACCCATCCTGCCTTGGGCGACTAAACTTTCAATTTTGGCACGCGTCTTTTGACAGCAAAAAACGTTGGAACCGTTAGATTTTTCTCCATTAACGTTAGAGACGTTACGTTTCCCGTATAAGACTACAATTTGATTAGAGTAACCGACCGTTAGCAAAAACGTTGCTTTTTATTTGCGTAGAAAAATATAAAATATGAAAAAATGTAAACTTAAAAAAAGAAGAGCATAAAACCACAGCACAAGATATTGTTTGTGATATTTAATAAATCATTACACTAATAAAAAATTTTTTTTATAATTAAAAAATTTTTTTTATATTTAAAAAATTTTAAAATAGAGAAAGAAACAGAATTTTGTCTTGTTCAGCAGCAGTCAATGAGATCGCTATATTTCAATTTAGGATTAATGGACTCCTTTAGAATTCACAAAAAGTGATTTACGAAAATTGAACGTAACAAAAATCAAAGTTTTAAATTAAATACTTTTATATTAAATTAGTTTAGCTATAAATGATTGCAGTTATACTATCACTGGCATAACGATTGCAAATGTAGAGCAAACGCTAAAAAATAAAATAATAATTTTATTTTTTTGTAGATCAGAATATTTCGCAACGTAATGCAATACAATTTATGAACTCTACTTCAATGAGTACTGTGCAATGTGCAAGTTTCAATTCGTTCGTTTCGAATGCATCATCCTCCCCACTTTTTTTCGCGGCAGGGACATTATAGAATGTACGTTACGCAAGAGACTCAGCAACGTATCTGAGACCTCTACCTGAAACCTTTCAGAAGGAGGGAAAGGAAAAAAGGAAGATAGGTAGCATGGGGATGGCACGCGCCAACTTAACCGGCAAGGGAGTGGTGGCCCGATCTTGACCCGATCGTATCGAACGCCGCGCGGCCGACCCGCTGTCATCCGAAAACGAATAACAGCGCCCGCGTTTAGTCTCCCTGGAGGCCCCTGCTATTCTCGAAAGGGCGACAAGTTGACTTTACATTCGTGATTTATATCTCGCCATATCGATTTATATCGCGCCTTGTCTCTAAACGAACAGTTAATCCGTTGATTTAACTCTAGAGATACATGAAGAAATATTTCTCTTAAATAATATAATAAGGTACAATTATTATCTTACTCTTTTCACTCGACTTGTTAATGATGTCGTTATCAGAAGTTTTATAAATTGGAATAATAATTTTATTATTTTTAAATTATATATAATTCTAATGAAAAAATGATATATTAATTAATCAATTAATTAATTAATAAAGTAATAAATAAATAAATAAATAAAGGTTAAATAAATAAGTCAATTTCATTTGATGTTTTTACACATGATTCTGCATTTTGATTGTATTATTGAAACATATATATAAGCTAACCATATTGAAACATATAAGATTATAAGTATGTAAAATTGCTCTTGGTAAATGTAAATTTCAGTGAAATGATATATTCCTCTCAGTTATCATACACTTTGCGTAGCAAGTTAGCATTAAAGTTTTCACTACTGCCACGTGCATCTGGCAGTAGCCAAGAAGCTTGTCGTTAACACCTATCTCATCCTATGTAGAATGTACACGTATAGGAAAAGCGCCTAGGGCCACCCTCGCGCCGTGTTTAGACACGGTCGCTATTCGTTTGATAAACGACCGGTGGGCGGCTGGTATCAAGCGGTCAGTATACAGTGTGTTGTCGGTATTGTCGTTGCATTGTGCTAACTGCACGGAAACACGACGTGTACACGATTAGCCACCCTCGTAAACCCTGGTTAAGAAGGGTGCCGCTTTGGCCACCTTCAAGGCGGCGTGTCCACACGCGCGTATATCACGAGGGGGACGATGACGACTACCAGCTGGCGCTATAAGGAGGCGTCCTTCTCGCGGGATTTTCGTCCCCATTGTCCTCGTAAATGCCTCGCGTGAACGTCCGATCGTCACATGCTGCGTTTTAGACGGATGTAAACGCTTAACTTCGATTTTTTATCAATGCCGCGTCACCCTCCGTCGCTTTTTTCTCTCTCGCCTTTAAGACAGTAATCATGACCCTCGGCAGCTATAAAAGAAATATAGCATATGCCGTTATTTGTGTTCAGTAGCGTGAACTCATTTTCGAATTTTAAAATAAAAAAAAAATGATGACATTTTATTGCGAGACTATTATAATTTATAAGAGACTATTATAATGTATAAAGTAGATAAAAGAATAAAATTATTTTGTAACGATAAGCATTTTGCTCAATATAAAATCATTAAAACACATATATTTATTTGAAAATGAAAGAAGCAAAATGATAATCAGTGCATGATTGTTATTATTTTAGAATAATAAATTATATTGTTGTATTCGTCTAAAAATCTCAATTATATTATTCAAGTTTTTATTGTATATTATTAATTCAATTCTAGCATAGCATTTTGATTGATAACTAAGTTTCAAGAAAATTCTACAGGATGGAAATATAAGCTTCCGTATTTCAGAAGCCTTATTTCAGATCGTACGCGAAATGATCCTGGTCTCGTTTCCTTCGTAGTTATGTCTCTGAATATATGTTCACCTTTTCAATTATGCCGGACGCTATCATCGACGCTACAGCCGTAATTATTGTCGGTGTACATTTATCGGTTGCACAATTAAATTATCATAGCCCTTTCGGGAAAGAGGACTTTCGCTGATCCAGGAAGGAATAAGCCTCGGGCTAATATCCGAGAAACCGGGCTCAATCCGCCGTACATGTGAGATAATTTATAGAAATATCCACCATTGCACGACTGGTTAATGCCGCGACAGGAATGTATTTGGTATTTCTACATGTTGCGCTCAGCATAATGCATCTCGTTTTCTCCGTCTGCTTTTGAAGTAACCGACCATGTAAAGATGTTTCGCCAAGATTTTCTATAATATAGAGCATTCTCGGAATAAAATGTATCTTCAACATTACTTTAGAATTAATTATTATCTTAAGGACATACGATATTCTGAATAAAATAGAACCAAAGTATAGGAAAGTTATGTACAAAGATGTGCAAAATATATATTTGCATATTTTTGAACATATTTATGAAAGATAAAAAGTACAATTTTACATTGAAATTTTTTATGACAAGAAATAATAAGACAGGAAAATAATACATCGCTTATTATATTATATTCGGAATACTAAACTCAAGTTCTTATATTTAAGACTGTTTTAAATATAATCTTCAGCTGTCATAAATCAATCACAGAATATTAGCATCTTAAAACATTACTTAAGATTATCTTGAAATAAGAACTGATTATGAAACCGACTTAAGTTTAGTTAATTATGTTTTACAGCATCTGTGAAATATTATTGAACAATCATTTCTTACTCAATTTAGTTAGAGCGTGAATGGTCTATTAGCTTCTTTCATGAATCAACAAAACGAGTCTGGATTTCGTAATTGGCAATTTAAAATTAAAATCATCGAAAGGTTCTCGAATACACAGTGTATCTACACGATGTAATGCATACGACTTTACACCGACATTTCTTATACGATAAGTACGTGCATACAGGTGTAATGACGGAAAATATGGTCCTCCGGACGCGCTTGATTCACATTTTGTTCGCGTATCGAGAACGTATAGATCCTTCGAGGTCGCGCGATACTCATTGATTAAAATAGCGAGCTGTTAATCCTGTATTAACACCGGGTTTACTGTCGCACGGAATTTATTGAAACGTGCGTACGACTGTCACTCAATGTAATTACTCGTACCGTTCCCAGCCAACGGCGATCGCGAGCGATTCTCATTAATATCCAATGCTTCGTAGCCTCTCATAGAGGCTAAGCGAGCGTGTTTTTCACTGGCTTGTATACATAAAAGGATTTATATGTCGTCGACACAATCTCTTGATTCCGTTAAGTCTTCTTTATGACGAATTTCATTTTCTACCATGACGCTAATAAAACCGATAACACAATGGAGAGACTTCGCAAATATTAATGATATCATATACATTATTTCGGCTTTGACAGATAATAATTTTATCAGGGTAAAAAATAAATTACAATCTTTTGCAATTAATTATAATTTTTTGATAAACTATTTCTGCAATTCTGGCTTATACAACATTAATTGTAGTTATTTTTAAAGTAAAATCATCTAATATTAAAATTATGAGATTTAGAGATATATTGATTGAATTGGATAACATAGTTTTATTAAATCACGATTAATATATCTTTTATTTAATTACAAATTAATGTACTAATAGAAACACATTTATTAATAACTGACATTAATACAATTGTTTAATTGCCTTAATGCTAATGTAATTATCTTTGATTGATCGTTGGACTGATGTTTCTTTGGTCAAGAGATAGAATTAATAATAGGTACGTCTCTTCAGTGAAATTTCGCTAAAGAGATGTACCTATTATTAATTCTATCTTCGCGTTACATCGTTGAATCGCATTCGTTTTCATCGAATTTATTTAATCGTTTAGAAATAACTTTCCTACTAAATTCAATTTTCATTAAGAGTGTTCGGTTTGTCTCGTGACATCGTTTTAATTCGCAATGGAATGGCTAAACGAGAAGCTGGTTTCACATAACGCGCTGATTTACAGATGTTAATTAAATATCTAGTTTGCATGATTCCGATTCGACGCGGCATAAATGTGTAGTGAATGTTTCTTGTGTGATGATACATGTCTCTTTTATCTCGATATTCTCGTCATATCATGCGATTTTCTACGCGAATATATAAAACACAATTCATAATTTTAGAGCGTACATTCACGAGCAAAAATATTTGTCTTGCTTTTAATTAACTTTACTTACTTTTATTTCTACATATATTATTTTAAATTTAAATATCAATATAAAAACGTTTAAAAACATTTTATTTTTTAAATAAAAACAATCGTTTATTTTTTTAAATATAAATAAGTATAAAAGCATTTATTCAAAAAGGTATTTAGATAGGATATTTTAAAATTAGGTACAGAATTAGGTTTTTTCTGACTGGAAGTCCAGTCATTTTGTCTCTTTATTTTTCAATGTAACTGTTTCATTACTGTGTCTTGATATTTTTCTGGTTATTTTGAAATATCAATTGAAATATCGTTGAAAAAAATCTAATTATGTATATTTCATGCGTTTGTTATTTCAAATTAATTCAATCTTACTTCGTCGCGTTGAATGGTGACTGTGATAAATGTTTGCTTGCTATATTTTGTTGTCTACAAATAAATTTTCGATTTTCTCGCGCATCGTGCTCGTCTCGAAACAGCAGGTGGCCTTTGAATCCAATTTTAAGGGCGTTCGCGCGATGAATCTCTCAGATTTATACGATCTTTTTAATTGCGTGCGCGCAGGATCCGTAGGCGGCACGAATCATTGCGAAGAGAACTTTATTTGAATCGTACTCTCACAAAATTTGAATCTTCGACAGAAATCTAATAAAGAACATACATTTTCGTACATTTGTGTTTTTATATGTGACATCGAGGAAAAATGTTACTTAATAAATAAATCTAATTATCTTTTACAATTCACCGGCCATCTTTGGAGTAATTTCGGGATATAATATCATTTCGAAGATAAGGTCGAAATCATTTACTCGGTAAAAAAAACAACGTCGTGGTATATGAACCGTGTACCTGCGTGTTTCACCGTTTTTTCTCCCTTCTCCTCTCTTTTTCTCTCTCCTTTCTCGCGTTGGCTTTGAAATGTGTTCAGGCCACAATTTGCCGGCAGGTGCTCCAAATTGAAAACCCTTCGTCTACCCCTGAAGTGCGTCGCCTACGCGCCTCCTCGGTACGAAAATCGCCGGTTATCGCGCGGCTTTCCATCGTGCGTCCGTTAAATTCTCGCCACTCGGCCGATCGGTCGATGCTATCGCGCCGAATAAAGTAACGGACGGGCCGGTAATTGAGCAACCGCACGCTGCCAATCGTGGTTGTAATCTACGACCGGATTGTTCGATTCATACGCGTAAGCAACACGCGAAAAGCCTCCTTTATGTCTCAGCGTCGCGAATAATTAATCTCCGCGGGGAATTATTACCATTTACGTACGACATAAATCTCGCGGTCCGCACGCCTTTAGAAATCGGACGGATATATGGGATCTACGAGCGTTCACCGAAAAGTATACCAAGTTGATCGGCAAATTACGTGATTGGATTGGAAATCGGTAGAGAGATCGATTGATGTCGCTTTCCATTCGCATATTGCACGAGGCGATAAAATAATGAACGGATAACTTATTGCTTTGACGTTTAATAATCTCGGAAAGTTTGAGAATAGTACATCTAGAAAGTACTGAGTTATTTATCGCTTAATATTCTAACAGAAAAGATGTGTTATTGTTTAATCCTTTTAGACCCTGCGTATATTGTAATATACATCAAATTTGAAGATATTATCGGTTGAAATTATTTAATCCTATCGATATCATCTGAGATCTGATATAAATAATAATGTATATGTTGAAAAAATATCAAAATTAAAAAGAAATTAATTGTTTAGTATGAATTATTAAAGTGCACATGAATTGAATTAAAAAAAAAAATTTTCAACATGTTTCCAATCAAAAGAGTTTAAAATTCTGAAAAGATTAATTTTCTGAGATGCTTTTTTAATTAATACTTTATGTTTCTTGTTCTATAAATTTATTTTATTTTATACTTACCAAATACGTAGCTTATATTAATAAAGTAATATATAAAGATTCAGTTTCGCTAGCTTGAATTATTTTGTATAAAAAATATAATTAAATTAATGAATTAAATTGACAAGCAATTTTAATAATTTGATGTTACCATCAAGCATAATATTATAAAGATGTTAATATACGTATGTTAAAACTCTTAATAGATTTATTGCGAAAAATAATGTCTCGGTCGGGACTTGAATCCGGATCTCTTGTGTATTTAATTTTCATTTGACAATTTATTGGTATAACAATATACATACTTATGCTTAGTCTATAAGACGCAATCTGTATGACGTTAGAGAAATGTAATTTTAAGTGAAAATATTTCTCTTAGTGTTAAAAATCATACACTCGAGCGCGACGATCACATAAAGACTCATAGCTCCTGCGTCTTGTCTGGTTAGCATTTTCAAACGATGTTCTCGGCAGTCTCCGGGATACCAGTCTCTATAAACGATGGGGACATCGTTCCTGCACTCAGGTATACTATGTAAAGCGTAAGTCTCGCTTCGGGTGGTGCCTCGTTAAAAGAGAGCAGCGCTACAACGCTCATATCTCCCTGCTGTAACACGAAACCACCAATACAAGAAACGGGCATTTCCGGAAACGTACGAGAGAAAGAGGCTATCTCTCGCGTTATCGCACTGGTAAAAGGTACGCCACGGATCTCTCGAGATACGAGGCTCGCTCCAGGTGCCAATAGCGCTCGTTTAACAACGAGTCGTTGCTACAGTTATTATTCTCAGTTTGTAACAGGAAATCTGTCATTAATTTCAGAAGTTACGGGTCTAACCGCATTGAATTCCGCGTTACGAGACAGCGCGACAGTGTTGCGCCTTCCGAGCAGGTCGTCTTGCATTAGTTGCGAACGGTACGAAATATTTTACGTGAATGGCAGGCTGTCCATGTATATGCTGTGACAATAACTTAATATTTTCTCACAAGACATAACTTTGCTTTGCTATAGATTGCTTCGCTTTGTGAAGTTACATTGGAGTACTAAATTATTTATCCTGTAGCACAAGTTTTATGAATATCGAAAGATAGCAAAACTCTTTAAGGTATCTACAATCTCTACTTTTTATGTTACGTATATCGTTTTAATATATTTTAATATAACGCAATATTATGTCAGATTGATTCATGAATTCATAGAAATTTATTTCTTTCCATATATATATATATATATATATATATATGATCTTTCCATGATATATGCATGTATTAAAATTTTTTATAAAACATTTTCATTACTTACATTTAAAATATATGATCGCACATTTCAGAGCACGAATGTTAATTATATGTGTTCATTTTTAATTATTTAATTGAAACGCACGACTCAATTATCTATTTAAAGCTTTTTTATAACGCAATCGTTCACAGGTTATCTAATAATTTTATCATAGCTCAGTGTTCATATCTCTTAGAACGCAGATTAGTTTACTGTCAGTTTTAACATCGCGTACATATCGCCAGTCATATTTCCCAGTCGCAGAAGCGAGAGCGCTGTCGGGCGACGAGAACACAACTTTACTGGATAGCGGTATAAATTTGCGAAAAGCTATTTAATATTAGCCGACATTTAGCGACAGTGTACCAGGTAGTGCCGCGTGAAGTACGAGTCTCGCACTAGGTGGTAAGTGTTGGTGATGGTGGTGGCTTAAGAGGAGGAATGGCGCTGCCGAGTGCGGCGCTTATGTCTTCCTCTGGTAATCAGCTGGTACCTCCTGCCGGTCGTGGCCTCGTCAAGTTATGACGCGGTGCACCTGCCATATGAAAACCATCGCCGCTCGCCTTGGCGTCAGCTTGATGGTGCCGCTTCTTGCGATGCAATGACGCCATCTTACGATCGGTCATCGGCAATTTATTTATTAATGAGCTCGGGGCTTTGCGACGTGGGCAGTACATGACATTGAAGAGTCCACTTTCTCTCTCTCTCTCTCTCTCTCTCTCTCTCTTTCGCCATCCTCCTCTCTTTCAACTCTCCTTCATTGTCTTTTCCTCGTCGCCCAAACTAATTAAACATCCTGCGGCCGAGAGAGCAAATCAGACGAGTCATGGATGCGAGTCATGTGCAGTCATGGCGCCGTGTTTGTTCTTGCGACAATACGATGCTACGCGATAATGGCAGCGATTTTTTGCGGTCCGATCGTCGCTTTGTCATGGCCTGAGCTGCTGCGATCCAACAAACTGTTATTCACGTTATTCACGCAACACAAGCAAATATACTTCTTTTGATTTCGCTCTCGTTAATGATTTTCCGATTTTCAATGGGTAGGATAGATCGATAGGAGAAATCACTTGATCATTCAATTATCTACGTTATTAACATTCTCCTCGGGCGTTTAAGAAAATGAACTTACAACTGCGAATTTGTTTCTCTTGTAAGGGAGAAAAATCGTCAATCTCGAGCTAAGCTATTGGTAGAGCCGCATGCCGATCGGCGTTTTCCCTCTCGCGCTGCTTTCTGGAAAGGATCGGGTGAGATCGATTATCCAATTATCCGCAAGCCTCTGCTTATGTTCTTGGTATACGTACGTCTATACGGACGCTTTTTCGCCGAAGGCTGCGCATGCACGGCGCCGGCGTTGCGCCGCGTGCGCTGCCATGCGCCGCGCCGCGCCGTTGCGTTGCATGCGTGTAAGTCACCGTGTAATTTATCACCACGCCCAGCGAGATCTTAATACGAATCACTTATCGGTTGCCGTGGATACGCTGCGGATATATACGCGCGCGATATCGAATATATATACGCTATATATACACACGTCCGAGGACTAATAACCAGGAGAGGCAATTAAACCGAAGCCAATGGACGCCGAAGGAACTTTGCGATTGAGTTTGTTCCCTTTTTCATTCACGGTTAATACTCTGTCCCGCACCTCCCATCAACGCGCTTGTATCCCGGCGCCCACGTTATTTCCTGTAAGATGTTGCCGTCCTTCATCCTCCATCTAACGCGACGCGGGAAATCGTAGCTCCAGTTAAAGAGATAAGGCGTACAGTAATTTAGAAAACCATCGATAGAGAGAAACCACCGCGGTTAATGCGATGCTACCGCGCGCTCTAACGAGACATCCGCGTCGTTATCACTGGATAATACCACACTTTCTGGATCATAGACTTGCGTACGGAAGAAAAAAAGATTACGGCAATTTTCCTTTTTTTTTTCTTTTCACGAAAGACGTAAATTGCTGACCATTTTAATCGAACGCCTATTGGACATCGTCCGCGGTATCATAAATCCGTTATGTCGCTTTTTTCACCAACTTTCGACGGATTAATTATATTGGGCTGCAGTTATCGCGTTATTTTTTTGTTTACGTTTATCGTCGCGCATAGAAATTTGCTGTTTAATTATCTGATCAATCTAAGAACAAGTTTTAGATGGGCTCGAAACAAGTGGCAAGTTACCTTGAATTATAACGTATCATAATGATCGCGCTCTTGTGATCGAAACTAATCTAAAGTCATAAGAAAGTCAATACTACAAGTCAAATAATAATAAATCAATGATGTTTTAAATTAATTATTTGCGCGATTTAAAGGATTCTATCCTCTTGCAATTATAATTTCTAGAGATATTATTTTCTAATAAGGACTTTTTTTAAATCGCATAATACGATGCAATCGTACAATATATTTTCCTCTTTCTCTTTTTCTCAAAGAAATTTATGCGACAGAAGACGTGCATAAATTGATGTACTGAATTACACTTAAACGTTGAATGCGAGAGAATACGGTACTACGTTACTTCTTTTCCCGCGTGGTCTTATTACTCGTATCATTTTGCCGAGCGGCGATACAAACGTATGCATACAGTCGCAATAACTGTACCGAGACAATAAGCCGGCGGGGAGTCAGGATATGGTCTTATACGTCTTAATGCGCCCTCATTGTTAGCCGTTACATATCGTCGTTACGTACGGCGGTCGGCGAGGCCGAGATGCCGAGCAGCGGGAACTAAAATCAGATCGACAGGAGTACCGAAGGTTCTTCATGGTTGGTTCTCTGTACCCCGCGGAGGTTACGGATCAGTGATTTAACTGGGAAACACAGATGGGATCTGAAGTACATTGTCTCTTCTTTCGTAGATCGCGCGATACTATATAAGCGTGGTCGCCGTCGCGTCAGTTTTCTCCGCTCAAGCGTAGAAGCAAACTACTAGGATCGCCCTTCGGCTGTCTTTGTATTGTACAGAGTGTACTCTGTGTAATGCAACTTCTATTGTGCTATTCTATATTTAATAGAAAAGCTACGTAATCTAGAAGTAACAAAACATTCTAAATTTCTTGGAAATGAAAATATTACCAATTATCTTTGAAAAAGAATGAAAATATTTCACTTCTTGAAAAAGAGTGAGATTTTATCCGAAGAAATTTGGAGTGAATGATAATCAAATTTCAATACTGCACAGAATTAATCAATAAAGTGTAACATAAAACAAGAATTCATGATTATACAGAGTATCTTTATTTTCAATCATGATGATGAAATCATAAAGATTCAAGTGTAATGTAATTACTATACATATCTCTCTCTCTCTCTCTCTTCATTAATATTCATTCTATTTAATTATAGATCATAATACGACAGATAAGAGAGGCCGTACGGAAATTGACGCTAAAGTTATTAATGTCCTAAATCTCTCAAAGGTGCGTAGCAATTTGCGAGATCCCGTTCTGCCGATTAGTAGCGGTATTCGTATATTACTCAGATCGGCGCATTTAAAGTGCGCACGAGGAACGATCGCGCGTCGGGAGCATGCACCGGTAATGCGCCGGTATCAAAGGAGATCGGTAGCCGCGAACGCATAATGTGGTGCAGTATTTCCACGTACGTATAGGAGCATCCATGTACGGGGGATCGGGGGACCACACACTGGTAGCGTTCAATTTATATTTTGGGCGGAGTTATGTTATTTATTGCTGCCGGCCTTCATGCCTTCGACTGCCATTCCGCGTGCCGCCTTCGATGTAAATGGGACGAACCGCCCTCTCCTCTTCCGAGCGGCGAGCCAGCACGAGCATGCACCTTAAAACGCATATCGATGCAGGTCCATCTGTCGGTCTCCCGCGCGCAACATTCCCCTCCACCATTCTTTCTCCTCGTTTTTGTTCCCTCTCGTTCCCTCTCGTTCCGTATCGAAGCGCGTTCGAGGCAACTCGCTTCTTCCACGTGCGCGCTCTCAGCCGCACTTTTGACCCCGTGAGACGCGCGTTTTAACGAGCTGCGGTGCATAATCGCAGAGATGTAAATTTCCAGTTTTGCGAGCGGCCACTTCCGCAAAACGCTCGTATCAAGTAATTCGCAGGGATCACCCACGTTCAGACCGATCCGTTAGACCTCTCGTCAGCCTTTTACTGCTTTCATAAAGTCGCGAATAGGTTTTATATGGTTTCGTAGTGATCAGCTGACTTAATTAATGCGGAATACTTTTGCGACTTTTCCTAATGAGTTGATGGTCGGTTTACTTCGCGGAGATTACTGCTTATTAATATGTTTCCAATAAGGCATTAAGGAATCAAATGGTATTACGATATGTTAACAAGATTTTGTTAATTTCGTGCTAACGTAATTTTTACTGAAAAAGAGATCGTATATATTTTCAATATTCGATTTAATTGTTTGTCAGGACAACAATCGTTTCGCAAGAATGACAAAGTACAAAGTGCACTGCCATTCAGCTATGCATAAAATAGCTGTAAACGCCACGTGTCTTTCTCACTTGGACATCATCGATTATAAAAATCTGCGAGGTGACACATGCAAGTGTCCAAAGAACACAGATGGAACGAGCAACAAAGTGCTAAGCGATCAAGTAATAAGTATTACGGACATGGATGTGAAGAGGTATTTAAATAACGGTGACTTGTAAGATATTAAAGAATTTTTGCAATACTGTTTATTCACTAGGTACAGTGAACGCTAAGATTAGGTTATCTTCTTCTTAACAACTAATTAAGAAAAGAATAACATGACTTTAACGTTCACCATATTTGAATTCACGTTATCGCAAAAACTCCCTATTAATAACTTATTCGATCGTAATTCGATCTCGGAAATTTGGTCGAAAATTTGGTTCCGTGTGCGTAATGCAAGTCTATCAGAGAGCTCAAAGTCTGCGTATGGTTCACGTTGATGACACACGGCAGCGGTAAGAGCGCATAAGAAAAAAAGAAGAACGAGAAAGAAAAGATGAAGAGAGAAGGAGGAAAGAAGCGAGCGCTGCCACTCAGCGGCTCATAAACTGTATGAAATATTAATAATGGCGCCGTTCGTTGGCCGTGGGCTTCGGCGTACTCTGGAACGTTATGAAAGACACAGGTCCCGCGGGAACCTGTTGGTTCGTTAACCCGGGCCCCATATCTTTCGATTCAGGTGCCTTCTGAGCGTATTTCTTACAATTTTTTTGTTAATGATTTTCCTAACGAATTCACAGCGTATCATTAACAGTATTAATGATCTTTGAACAGCTTTATAATTATTTAATTAATTTAGCAACTAATCTGCAACGCGTCATTTAACGTATTACACATGTAATTACGTTCATATAATGCGCGATGACGTGGCATTTGAAGAAACGTCAGTTCGAAATGTATTTATTATTGTGAATGTTTTTTTTTTAAGCAGTACACTTTTAAATGAATTTAACAACACTAGTTTTAATTTAGTCACATCGTGTTTGTCACATCTGTATGACGAGTTTAATATTTTTATTTAACAAAGTAATTTAATTATTTTCAAACGATATTTATTTTATCTTCATATATTTCTTCAAATCAATAATCGTAGTAATAATTTGGATTTATAATCGTAGTTTACATTCTAAGATCTAAGGACCCGTACAATTTTAATAGATCGGGCGAAAGGTGAATAATGCAGGACAATAATTTTTAAAGGGAAGGGAATAAAGATGCTTTGGCTATCACGGAAAAAAGATTTATGGATAGGTTTTTCAATATTATTCGTGGGCAGCAGGTGCTCTCGAGCTTACCAAGGTTTGACCACTAACCACGTCATAATGGAAGACAATAGACTGTATTACATCATGATAGCTCTTAACTGCCCTCGACGTTCATGGTTCGATTGCAGTGAGTTTGACGTCTGTAAGAACATCGTGGAACACCTGCCATACGCATAATTATCAAACGATCGGTCGTCGTTTACCTTGACAATTATAAAATGAAACGACAGTGATCTTCTCTCGTTATATTTGTATATGTTAGCAATAGACAACAAGATATACTACAAATCTATCTAGAGATCTTACATGCGAGAACTAGAAGATCTTATATGCGAGCATATAGGTATCATTAAAGAAATTACTACATCGATATAACGTAAAAGAAAACGTAGAAGAGGCACATCGAGTTTAAGTGTTCAAACGTTTCAATACCGTAAAATATGTATTTGATCGACAGCGACAGGCGATTTCTATTTTCAGAACGGAATATCTCGTATGTTTATCCGTCGACATACCATCTCCGCCGCCACAAAATGATTCTTATCGCGATGGACTGAACGCCGAGTGATATTCGAGTGACTTTGATCATTAAAGAAGCACATCCCGAACGGCTGATTGCTCTTGACGAGAGAGAAAGAGAAAGCGCAAGCTCGATTAACCCTGATAATTAGCGTTACAAGCGTTCCCCATAGCTACATTAGACCAGCTTCTTCTTTTTTCCACACAGGTGTAGGTACTTTAAATGGGTATTTACGCCCACATTGTTGATAATTATTTCATAAGAACTACCGTAAAGTCGACTACGTTATTGCATCGCTGTTGTACGACGTGTGTCTTTTCCTCGTTCTAAGTCTTTTTCTTTGCGTAGGAAACTCATACACGCCCTACCAATTTTGCCGCGAGCAGGTGAATATTATGCATAATGAATCGTCTACCTCTTAGCTCTGTGTATTACCTGGAAACTCGAGACGTGCCATCGGTCTCGTATCGGTGAAAGGAGAGGATGTCTGTGACGGATCGATATCGAAATGTCGACTCGCCATCTCGATCATCATTTTGATCGTCTGGATATTCCGGATTGTTAGAGGCGTATCAATAATTGCTATCGATGAGTTGTACAAACCGCAAATCGTGTTCGCTAAGCTGTCATTTGTCATATCCGAGAAGGCAAAGCATCGAGAATCGATGGATTAACGAGCGTACGTCAATGGCAATTAATCAGCAATGGCGCAGGTGGCAAGGACACATGGCTGTTGCCGTTTTGTATCTTGATCTACCGTTCGTCTTGCATTCCATCATTCGTCGAGCGCGCCACGTCACCACGTGCGAAAGTTAACATCGTTGACCGGCGAGAGTTGGACCGGGCGGTGTGATTTTACGCGGGTAATTTCATAAAATTAACGACGTCGTTCGGTCGTACTGTGAACAGCGGGAGCGTGTGCATTTTAGTAAATTTCCACCGGAGAAAAAAAATGACCATGATCCGCAGTCCGTATTTAGTCTGACGTTTGATATCGGTCGGAACATCGCGTGGCAAGCGCGTCATCAGGGCGCGTGGAAGGCATCCAGTTATATCGTTTGCTGGGATACGTTATCCCGATCTGTTATCGCGGAGCGAGAAAGAGCGTGATGCGCCGCGCGGCAATGTAACCGGCTGATAAAGGATAAATTTTGCGCGATCGGATCGACCCGATAAGACACGCCAGTAGAGAACTCGCCGGTACGCGGAAATACGATCCCCGGTTGGTTTACGAAACGATCGATCGGCGGCGATCGTCGGCCGAGTGTTACGCACATACTCCTGGAAGACTTAACGAGAAAGTTAGTAGGAATGCGTCGGGTGGTAAAAATCGGCCTGTGACTTTTTAATTGCCTCGGTACGGGGTGTGTCGGCGGGATAAAGATATAAAGAAAAATAGAGAGGAGCGTTCGAGAGATCTGTACCGATTTATTAGGAAATTAAATGCGCTGCGAAGAAGCGCTTCTCTCTCTCTCTCTCTCTCTCTCTCGCTCTTCTCTCTCTAGTACATAATTACTCTGTTTTGCAGGCATCTGCTACGATGAAGTCTATTTATTGTAGTTTATTAGAATTTATTCAATAAAATTGTGCTCTGTGTAATTCGAACGTTGATAGCGTGATACGTGGAATGAAATAAAGAATAACGATAGTGTGCGATTATTTTTGAATGACAACTAAATAGCTGTTACCAGATTTTATCTGAAATAGAATCTTGTTGCTTTTTACTCATTCTTTGATAAATATCAGAAAGTTGGAGAGGTAATTATTTACGGGATATATATAAATCATGGATATTTAAATGACAATATGGAAATCATAATTTTTGCCAAATTTCAGCAAATTTACATATAATTTTTTGCTTGATTGCAAGAATGCAATAACGTATGCATGCAAAATATTATACAGGAACAAAAATTGAATATACATATATTCTTTCTTCTTCTTTAGAGGCAGAACAAATTTTTCATTAGCAGACACCATAAAAACAAGGATTCGTCTTTTTTTGCACCGAAAGATACTTCCTGGAGTCTTCGGCTCGCGAGAGCCTCGGCTTGTGCGCCGATCGGTGCAGAATTTCTGATGTTTTGCGAGTTTCTTCGTACAACGATTTACGCTCTCCTGTCGGGCGTAAATAATAATCAACCCTCCTTCTCTCTGCTCGAGGAAGGCACTAAATCCCATCACTGATATTTCTCTCCCACCCTCTTCAGGCTGCGTCCGGCGTTATCCTCAATTACAAGTGGCCGCTTCGTTTCGGTAACGAGCGCCTCGTGCTACCGACCACCGATTCCTTTCCTTGCCTGTGCAATTTTTTTGCTAGTCTGTCCCGCGTTTTTGTTTAATCCTCCTGTTGGCGCGTTGGCAGCACTCGACTGCTGCAACGTCCGAACCGGCGTGCACATAAATCTTGCGCACTTCGGTTGGATTAATGTCGTGGTATCAACGGTGAATAAATCAACTTCAGATAAATTGCCAAGAAGCAGATTCCATTTCGGAGAAATCAGTCGCGAACATAACAGTAGTGAATAATTTTTTATTATTAAAATTAAAACATAACGTAATAATTTGGTCATATTCAGGCATTTTATATTAATTGTGATTAACTAAACACAAGAATTAAAAAAGAGAATTTGACTCTGTTATATTACGAATATTTTTTATAAAATTAACGAAATTAATAATACTTTAAAACGGTTTTTTTTTATAATTTAGATATGAAAGTTGATAAAAAAAGCAGGAAAGTTTGACATAAAGTCATACTACAAAAGGAAGCTACTGCAATATCCGTTACAATTAACACTAATCTTGTATAGTTGATTTGCAATTAAAGTTTCAAAATGAATGTATTTTCAACATAGTATAACTACTATACAATAAAATAACGTAACTAAATTTTACCATAGGCACATATTTTAGTATAACGAATCTATTTATGATAACTTGCATAATGTAGCTGATATTTATGCATGGAAAGACTTTCTGATTTAATACGTGTGAAAATAGTTTTTAGGAAAACTACGTATTACACTGGCGATAAACTACCTAATGTCTGTGAAGTTGGCATGACTTTTCATTATAGTTTAAAAAAAAGATAGTTCTAGTACTTTTCATAGTTCTTCCTAATAAACATTAAAAAAAGTTCCACATTCTAACTGCTACACTTCATGATGAAACTTATCTAATTCTGTATGCTTTGTAATAAATACGCCTAGTTGTATCAATATTTTACGACAATAAAAAATAAAACTATTAGGTGTTGGAATTAATTCGTAGCGTTTTTTAATGAAAATGTTATTTATTTCACATGAGCATTAAAAAATACATTAATGAAAGTACTTCCCATCACTTGTAAAACGCTACGAATTAATTCCAACACCTAATACTAAAATCATGCCTTTTACTCCATGATTTTTTCTATATAGGCACAGTTACATATGTTTTATTGCAAGTATTGTATTATGGTGAAAGATACTTTCTTTATTATCTTCTTTACTTCAATATGATATATACTGATTCAGAGTTTGAATGTAATACTAATTGATAGTAATTTTATTGCCGAAACTTTTAAAGTTGTACGTATTACATTAAGGTCAATCTGTGACTGACCCTAGCAGTTCATCACTTCGATGTCTCGTTTCTCTGGAAGGCTATGTAGCTTCCATAATAAATGAAGTTATCACCGGCAGTGATTTCTACAAAGTATAATACATGCCGATTACGTTACTACTATACGTTCATACGCTCGAGGCGATTAACATTTCCTAACGAATCGCGAATTTATTTTTGCAGCGCACATAAATCCCTATCCGGTCGGCGCGAAGAAACTCATCGGATATTAAGTCCTAATTAAAGTGTAAAGCGGACTCTGTACGCGCGTCGTCGCAGTAAACTGTAATAAAGTTGTGAATATGCTAATTACACAAATGTCTTGATAGAATGCATGTTTTTACGAACTTACGCACCGCAGAATTAATGTAGCCAAGAATATAACGATAGAACCCGTTGATAAAGTTGATCGGAGACACTATTTTTTAATAAATTAAAATTCCACTTTTCTAAATTTATTTTATTAAACGCATTTTCCTTGTTTGTTACAATTAATCTTGTATGAAATTATATGCATTTTACGGTGCACTATCTTAATATGTCACATGCAATTAATATACGTTTCTTTAGATATTAAGTCGTTGAATATTGTTGTTATGTGAATAAGTTTCACTAATTTTTGGAGAAGATGAAATGACATATATATAACTAAAAAAATTTAATTTTTCGTTTTTCAAATGCAAAGTTTTAATTTTTGCAAAAGTAATTTTTTCATTTTCTGTACAAATCAGAATATACTAGAGTAGTATAATTTAATAGTATAATTCGCGTGATATTCTATAATAAACTTACTGATAAATAACATTCTTCTCGCACGACTGTCGTTTTACGTATCCGCGCACGCAGTCCAATATCAAGTGCGTATACAGTGCGTCATCTCGATAGGATCTCGAGTCTCATATACGCGATTCGACACGACGACTGAACATTCCGCCTACTTACCTCTGGTACGATCCGCTCGGACTCGCAAGGCACTCGTCGAATTTTGTCTCGTCGTCTACTCTCGTCCCACCGTTTCCACTCTTTGAGATCTGTTCTCGCGATTATCGCGTGTACAAAAACGCTTCAACTCCCAACAGGTTGGGAGATTTTTATGAGATTTTAATGAAATTCATGGATAAAACAGTGTTAAAAAGTTCGCAGCGTTTTTATATCTTCATATTTTAGATTCTTCACGATATAGCGATAATTAATTTCTATTAAATTTGTCATGCTATACGTTTGATTGAATAATATCCATTTCTATTGTTACATATATAACGCACTTGATATGAGCGTAATGCAGACTTAGAGGAAAATATAACACATTAATATATGTAAAGCCAACTCGAGCCAGTCGGGCATCCAGATTGAACTGAAGATTGAATCGACTAGTTATCCATCATTCGGATTGGTTGTCACAACTCAAAGTTTAAAGCTTGAAAGAATCTCTTTTTAAGCAACTCTCCGGCCCTTCAGGCGTAGAATACTTCGATCTGTAGTGATTTAGGATGTTTCTCGTAACGAAATAGTTGAGTCACACTAGATACGTGTATAGATATCATTGATGATATAGTAATTAGAACACAAATATTTGTCTGTAATTAATGCAGAGATCATTAATTATCGAATTCTTAAGTTCCATAAAAAGTAGCGATTTTATTATATTATTTGTGATATCTATATTGCTAGATGTTGTTCAATATTTAATTAAACATATATGCAATATATTATTTATCATTTTATAATCTACTCATTAAATGAACGTATAATATATATTAATTCTTTAATAATATCTTAATTTTATTAAATATGTATTATAAATAATTTTTTGAACAATGATATGTATATATATATACATATATAACTAATATTAGCGATGATAAAACACTTATCACTTATTATTATTTCGTATTTATATTTCTATTTTGTTTTAACTACTCTTTAATCAGAATTAAATTCTCTAAAAGAGCAGGAGAGAGCTAATAAGATAAGATAAATTTCAAACTTCATTTTTTACCTGGCATGAGGTAATAAACAATGACAATAGATTTTTTTTATAATAAATCATGTCCATACTTAATGGACAGGCGCACTTTAAATGAGCATTTATTTATTTGATAGCATGACTCTATTATTATCGCACTTTTATCATAGTATAAGGGAATGATGTCTCTATTAAATGCAAAATATTGTCGCGCTTGTAATCGATTATTTCACAGAGTCAGCTGAGAATCCTTTCTCGATGCGAGAGATGAAAGATACAGGGTTGATCGAGTCGAACAACGTTTAATGTCCATTCGCGCGTAGTCGTCACGAAATAAGCGATCAAAAACCATCCGTGGCAGGCCGCGCACGAGACGGTTTTCACCTTATCTTACATTCCATTACGCGGACAAGCTCGGAGACGACGGGTGGAAAGCTGTTTTAATGGCGGTTATCAGATTCAAAACCAATATCCTACGCAAGGATAAGTCAGGCCGGGCTTCGGCTGAATGATGTGGGCAGATAATCATGCGAAGCGAAGATATCTCGACGCCACATGTCTCTCAATCGCCACATACGTCTTCTTGCGCATGATGGATATATCTTTTCTATGTATATATTATATACATGTATATATATATATATATATATATATAAATAAAAACGTACGCGTAGTAAGAGACCAAAGCCGCGCATTGACTGTTCTCGCGATCTTCCCAGCTGCCGAGCCGATCAAAACTTTCGATATCGATTCGATATAATGACGCGCTCGTATCTAACTATTGGATACTGCGGCGAACCGCAGGGCATATTCCTGTTCCAGACCTAAAAGGTAAGAAGAAACGTGCAGTTGTATGAAAGTTGCAACCGCGTTGAGTGGAAAGCAGCGATCAGCAGCGCTCTGCAGTAAACCACTCTATCGTCGAACCATCGATAGTCGATCGATCGTCATTTATGTTGAGCTTTCGCACCAATTATTTTTCTACATGTTGAACCGGCTGCAAATTATCGATATGTTTGCCATATATCGATTGAAGGATAAGATACTTCGCAGTTTATTTCATTATATCGATTTAAAAAAATTTTAATTTTGAGAAAAAGATACGAAAAAATTAAGAAAAAAAATAAACAAGAAGTATGCCTAGAATAACTAACATAATTATTTCAATGCTGTCAAATTATTATATTAATATCTATGTATGTTGGAAGTAATTTCAATTTCCTTTTTATCTGTTTTTATTTTTTTTTTTAAATAATTTTCTATTTTAATTTTATACTTTATTATTATTTGACTCTTTAACAATATATTCAATCGATGCTTTGGATATGAAAAGAAAAAATATTTATCTCTGCTTTTTATCTTGCTTTTCTTCAATCCTTTTACCAATTTATTCTTTTCTATCTTATTTTATTCTTGCGCGGCGTGAATAGCATGATACGCTCCTCGTTAGCTTTGTATACTATCGTGTGTGCACGTACACGGTTTTTTTCATCTTCAACAACATACATATGCGACGTGAGTATCGCGATATCGAAGTATCGTGATCAAGATTATAAGATAGAAACATATACTTTCTGTAATTTTGATTTTATTAATAATTTTACCAAAGAAATTACATGAAGAATTTACACGTACAATATATGATGTATTAATTTTTATTTATCTAAAAGTATCGTCTAACAAAGTTAGACAAATATACTTCAGATAATTTTTCGGGAATTCTTAATTATATATCAAATACATGTATGATAAAGAAAGCCAAGATCGATCAAAGTTAGATGTTTCAAATAATACATTATATATTCTTTTATTATAAATCAATTTATTCCAGATGATTGCGAGCCGATAACTTCAATACATTCTGAAACTCTTTTCTTTTAATTATTTACATATTATTGCTTTTTTATACAATTGTAATAGATTTTATAAAAAAATTCTCCACATATTTAAAAAAATGAAATTTATTTGGTGTAAAGCAGAAATTATCTGAAATACAAATCAAGAAAGAAGTGATATTTTTGTCACACTTATATACCATTAATACACTGCTTTCTTACGAATGCCTGACAATGAAAAGTGAACATTTAGCACTGACACGTACCGTTTCTCAAGAGATCCACACTTTAAACGCCGCGCATATCGCGTCGCGTCTCATCTCGAAATCCGAGTTTCTTGGTAAAAGTTGATTCCGTTGCGCGAAGAGGTCCCCTCATATATTACTAGGGATTACTTACAAGTTAACGGCGAGTCGACTCACACGGGTGTTTCGACGGCATTTTACCGATGGACAAGGAAACTTCTTCATGTAATGGCAACGGGAACGGGGTCGGTAGCGACTTCGTCGCCGTTGCCGAAGCCATTACATGAGTCTATCACAACGTAATCGGTTATTCTTCTCCGACTGTGATAAACGCGCGCTGCCGCAAGGATATACCTGGGTCGACGCGGGCACACGCGTGAACGTCTCCATTTCCTGGTTAAAGTACGATCGCCGTTCCTCTTCTTACACCGTGACGCTGCAGCATTGGTGCACGCGGCCACCATTGGTCAGACGGTTAGACAAATTAATGTCAAAGGCCAATTGGAAGGACGCGACGTGGGTCTTTTGGTCGTCGCGTGTCGCCGAAGCGGAAGCTCATTCTGGGATCCTTCATAATGATTCGATGCAAGATCTAATCTATTCTCTAAGCGCGCACGTCATTCTCTATCATTGTGAAGAAAAGCGTAACGCCACCGTCTTTCTTGTCTTTTCTTCCACCTTTCTGGATTTCCAGGAACGTTAGTCACTGGCATCTTAATCAGACGGTTTATCCGTAGGATCTCTCTTCTATCTGCCCACGGCTTATGTGACTTTCACGTATTAATTAGCGGCTTACTCGCGTGTCCATCTGACGCGAATAGCAGTTTATATGTGGGCAGCTAGTTCATTTGTATCGTGTCGTTTTGTATTATTGCCAAGACGATTCTGCATCTTGCGTGAGTAGGCAATCGTATTAATTATTTTCGACCAGTTTTATATATATATATATATATAAATTACAAGTATATATTTATTTTTTAAAATATGATTATATTCTAAAATTTTCTCTTATAAAATTAAATTTTGAGCGATATTTTTATATGACTGTATAAATAATCTGTAGTCAACATTATACAATATTAATCTTGGAATATATATAATCGTGTTACGAGAGAAGGAAGGTCGAGAATATCTGCGTTTGTCGGTGGGATGATAATAGATTATAAACGAGCGAAAATATAACATGTTAATGAGATATCCCGACGAGACCGTAATAATTAAGGAGCCTAGGACAAGCTTGAATGGATCTGCCAATTATCAATCCCCGATAAATGATCTTTTTGACAAGTGATATTTATTTTGCAGCATCATCGATAACTGAGCTGCGGCATTAAGCATTGTTATTGCTACCCGTAGCAATTCATTTTCTTTCAGGGCAACGTAATTAATTATCACGAGTCCGATCGTCAACGCGCGCCGAGGCGCGCTTGTAAATATGGTTTCTCGCGTACGTAAGATCCATCGATCCGCGGATCGATCGATCAAACGGAATGCACACGACGTCGCATCGTGTGCGTGCATGAGCTCAGCACTCGCTTGCTTCTTTCGCTGCGCGAGGATGGCAGCTGTCTTGTCGTTCTCGATGAGAGTGGATGGAAAAAAGCTATTTGTTATTATCAGCGTAATTATTCTGGCGCAGTTTCCGTGCAAATTGCATGATATTTAGCATTTTTTTTCTTCTTGCTTTATCGCGTGTTTGCTCCGGGGTATGAAAGGAAATAGCCGTCGTAACGAACCGGTGTGTCCCGTGCGCGAGCTTTCGCGCGGATATACTCGATTATGTTGCGTTTAATGAAAAAAAATCGAGTTGCGAGCGTCGAAAGAACGTGCGTCGAAGTTTAGCCAAAGTGTTGCAAAATTTGCCACTGTACAGTTAATACCATCGCGCAGCTGGTACCGTTGATCGTTCTGCGCATCACGATGACGTAAGTCGATTATCGAAAAGATCGCTGATCGTGCCGCCGGTTATTTGAATAAATGAAGTCGATAAGCATACGCGGTACAAAATTGAAAGTTAAAAGTAATCAAATTGACGTTATAGGGAGATTATTTTACGATCTGTTGAAAATTTTACGCTACTTTTGCTTACATTATTACATTTATAATGGCAAATTATACCCAATTTAAGTTATTTGTAATTATTCGTACAAGTAGGAATCCCATCCCACTACTCCTACTTAAACTTTAACTAAAACAGTAGGGTTAAACATTTAACTCAAGAAAATGTATTAAATTTGATTGAAATTTAGTTTATTACTTACAATAGTACACGTTAATGTGAATAGTACACGTTATTTACTTTGAAACTAACCACAGAAATTGAATTGATTTATATTTTAATTACATATGGAAGTTTAAAATAACAAAATGTTAATTAATTCAAGGGATTGTGTTATCATTTGCTCTTACTATTGTGTCTTTAATATCTAACAGTGTGTATTATTGCGCTTAATCGCATCACTAACAATTATATTTTCACTACACTATTAAATCTATAGTGTCAAATTTAACCTGATGTGAGTCGCCATTGCTCCTCAATTATATCCTCAATTATTTTATACTAAAACAATGGTTTTATTTAACATTATACAGTGCCAAATGTAATTATCGTGTTAATATAAAATAACGATATATTTAGTAGGCGCAGTGACGACTTACATTAAGTTAAATTTGATACTATAAATTTAACAGTGTAGCATGTTTCGTCGGTGTCTTTAGAACGAAATCGTTACAATGAATATTTATGCAGATGTGGCAAGAGTACACATACATCTCGCGCATACAGAATGTTATTACGCAGAATGGAGCAGGATTTATTGACGAGCAGACTGTCAAATAACAGAAGATATAATGAACGGTCGAGCAGCATTTCTTCGGAAGAAAGCGGGGCATTTTCGAAGGATTTTACCTTGAGGGCTTGGTTAAATCTGGCGGGATCGGCGAACTGGAAGTCCGACCATGCTGACTCGCTGCATGCGTGACTCTTGCGCCTAAAGAAAAACGATGCGCGCGCCAACATATGCGGGGACTGACACAAATGAGGCTGCGAACATATGGTTGATTCATATGCATATCATTATAGATCGTAGATCTGAGCTTCTACGAAACGACGTGAGTTCGAACTTGTTCGCGGTTTATTCGTGGCGTCTCAATGACGAAGACGGTCATTAAATCTAGCACGGAATCGTCCTCTATATTCTTATTCTATATCGTATTCTATATCACGATACAACTTCCATTAGGCCGTATATGTTTAATGTATAATATATAAATATTTTGGTCATTGCAAATTAATTATTTAAAATGTTTTTTTTCTTTCAATAAAAAAAGGAGAGAAAGCCTAATTAGCTTTTCTCAAAGAACTAAAGAGGATACAGAATAATAGCGATAATCGCGTTATTGATCCTTACGAAACCTTATCTGTCAACTAACTATAAGGAAACTTTAAAGAAAATCGAAAACGAAGTTAAACTGCACGGTTCGCGTGCGTTTGATTACCCCCTCGAGCTTCGAGTCAGGTGGTTGTCTACTCGAACCTTGAAAACTTGAGATTCAAAAGTCGAAGAGTGAGTATTATCAGTGTAGAATAGTGCCTTCAGGGCTATCATTTTCTGACTCTGAAACCGGAGATTTTTGTCCAGAGAGACTTTACTTAGGATTCTCTCTGTGAATGTCTCTGTTCAAGGTCGACGATTGGCTAAATGTAACTGCTATTTTTAACAAAGTAAGTAATAGCAGGTAATATTTTCGTGTAGAAGATAAGCCGTCGAAATTTTTAATCCTGTTTCCTCGTCAAAGTAAGACAGAAATGATTGCAAACTGCGATTTATCGTATACACAAGTATAATTGTGTGACTTCCTAAGTAATTATCATTACCGCCATCACGCATTATAACTATCGATCCGATAATAATACATTGTCAGGTATTATTTCTCGGTATCATTATCAGCCTTGTCTTTTCTTGACGTACCATTCATTCGAACCTTCATTCGAATACTTACGTTACTTCTGACACTTAAATGCACGAACGCAAATATACATACATATATTGTATAATAATGAGATTAATGAAAACTGTTACAATTCTGGTTTCTCGTTTTTAATCGATATCACATTTGATTTTTTAGTTCTCTTTGCATTTCTATCTGTAATATCATCGTACCAAACCTGTCATTTGTCTTTTTATCAAGACATATAATGTCTTGATAATATTCTAAATAATTGATATTTGCTTGCAACATAAAGAGAGATATGTCTTTACAATACAGTAATACTTAAAAGTAATAATATTAAAATACTTTGAAAATAAAATAATGTTTTATGGTCAATCATAAACAATATTTACACATGTTAAGTAAACAAAATAATCTAAACACTATCTGCAATTCTCACAATTTCAAGTTTTGTAAAACGGCGTGCTCACTACTTTCTCGTTAAACATTTTGCAAACATTATAAACAGTTATACAGAATATCATCTGATTCTATAAAAAATTATTACGAAAAATAGTAATGAGTATTAGAAGTCTATCGGGAGAGTCTTTTGCAAGAAGAAGACGGCCCCCTCGTTCCGGTGGAACAACTCGGCGGACAATCCTCCTCTCGTCGGAAGATCCCGCCGCATGATGATGGATGCGCGTTAGCGCGGGAGTGCGCGAAGACAAAGATCCTACGGACTCCCTCCCGGCGTGCGCAACGTGCATTAGTTTGCGTCGCTCCTGCTGTGCGCAAATTAGAGCCGTGAGTGTAACAGCGCGTACTGCCGCGTGCTTCTCGCGGCGCGGAACGAAGAGATTCTGGTGGAGAATGGTTGCGAACGGAGACGAGGACGGGCGAGAGAAGGCCGAAGGGAAACGGGAGAATAGCAGGCGGGTGGAAGAAGTGCCGGTGAGGACGGGAGTGAGTGAAGAAGATGGTACGGAGGCGAACTCGCGATGAACGACCGCAATCAACGCAACACCGCCCCGCGAAAATTGCCCCCTTCCCCTCCCTCTTTCCACGGAATACACCCGGAATATATTATCCACCCTGGTGGTATTATCCACGGCGTGGCGCGTCCTTCTCGCTGAGTCAAGAGGTCGCGCACTCCGGAACGGACATAGCCCCGGAGGAAGAGAAGCGTGCCCGTGAAGAGCCGCACGATTGACCGTCTCGTGCAGCACTATGTTGCATCACGAGAAGAGATCCGCGAGAGTTACGGTTGCATTTATCGAGACCACCACGGGATCCTTCCTCTAATTGCTCGATTCTATTGAATGCAATTATTCGGTTCACTCTTTTGCGATAAATTTCACAAGTCTGCATCATTTTATACAGAATTTTTTCTTTGCAGAAATTTCTTTCTTTAATGTTTTCTACAAAGAAAATATTGAAGACAAGTATATCTTCTCCTATAAATTGTATAAGGTTTATAGATTTTTTAAATCAAAATTTGTTACGATAATACGTATAATGAAACAAAAAGTGTACAGATATCTCTCGTCAAAATGCAGTTTAACTTATTATATACACGACGAGTTTAAATGAGTTTGCAATAGTCAAAGTGAATTAGAGTCGTGTGTGACCGACATCGAACAAATGTAACACCGTGATACAATACATTTTCCTTCAGAAAGGCACTACGGTTACTCTTTTTAAAGTAATCCTTTCTCGATATTGGTTTTGACAGTGCCCGCGGGACAGGGATGCGTAAATCATTACGCCACCCGTGGCAAGCAGGCCTCGACCGCATATCCGCCCTAGGTGGAGTAGCGCGTGGAAGTCGGTTCCACTGTCAGTACCACAGAGATATGTTGGCTCATTACCGTGACGTATGGCTGCCGCCGGTAACGCATGCTCGATATATCCATAATTGTTGCGGTACCGGTCACGGACTACGTAAGATCCTCGCAGGCGATTCTGGCGGTATCGTTTATTGGCTCGGTATAATTCTGGGCACAACGAAGTTTCGAGATACATATTACCGATTCGCACCGACCGATAGTACTTTCTGCAAATAAACTGCCGTAGAAATCGAAGCTCACTCGGAAACCGCGCCCTCGCGTCCCTCTGTATATCTCGGGATAACTTTGTTTAATGCGCATTCAATGTATACTCCACATACACAATCGGCCCTCCAACGATGCTGTTTCATTGCCGATTAACCGACTATTACCGTGTAATGCATATCGGTTTTTTCTGACTGTGCTTTCGCGACGGAATGCAGAAATAGGATAAACTCGGTGCACGTAGAATAGAAGCATAGCAGTGGTTTTACGCAAATTTTTTTGAGTACACGAATCGATAAGTTAAGACTCAAGGGTCTTGCAATTTATTGCGTGATAAGTTATACAACAAGTTGCATAGGAAAATATATAGTGAACTGTGGAAATAACCATACTAATTTATCATGTCATCTATTCACTATTAACGTAATGATTTATTTTGTTACGTGTATTTTGTTTACTTATAATCGTGTTATTTGTTGAAAACGAAGTTGCGTACAATGCGTCTTAATTTATTATATATATTTATTGTGCGCAACATTTAAATATGCTAATTTCTTTATTCTGTTTCATTTCACAATAATATAATTAAATATATTAATTATATCTGTCGTACATGTTTACAAATATTATATGTGCATGTGTGTGTAACATTTAAATATATTAATTTCTCTACTCTGTTTTCTATTCTACAATAATATAATTAAATATAATCACAACACGCTGCACACATACAATATTGTTATGCGTTCCGTAACAATGTGATTATATCTAATTTACACAAGCGTAACATGTGCCATACGTATAAATGCATATACACTGTAAAATCATTTTATTTATGCAATTTCGGTTTAAATTAGCCAGGAATATGCAATACGATATTGCGAAATATTATGTAAAAACATGCCACTGTTATATACATATGTTGATAAAATAATCAATTATATTATTATAAGAAAAACAACAAAATATAATTTTACGTGACGTAATTATTGTAGTTTCGAATTTAAGTTCTCTGCCTACGTCATTTAATCAATATATGACAAGGGAAGAGCAAAAAATGATCGTTTTCTTTTCTACGCCACTAACACACAGATAATTACGAATAGACGGGATAGTTAATCACGTTCGGACGGTTCTTCGTTGACGGTTTCTGCGCCTGATACCTAATTTTACCGTGAGAACCATCTTCGACAAACTGTTATATTGCCCGGTACTTTAATCGACTTAAAAGCTAGAACCGGCCCGATGCGTAGGCGTTCAAGAGATTTTTCGGGGTTGCTTTGAAAATATGCGTCCATCCGACGGGCGCCAATAGACATTCCTTCACAGGTGTGGAATGATCTTGAGTGTCCGCTTGAGTTTATAGGATGCTTGGAAGATGCCTAAGAAAAGGGCGGAAGCCCGCCGCTATAAAAGGATACCTTTTTAACGATCTCACCTGCATCGTGTATATTATCATCCAACATCCGCACATCCAGTATCATGCTTTATCTATAAACTCGTCTATAAAAGTGCTTTTTCAAACAAATGCGTATAATTGATAAAATTGATATTTTAACAAATGTTTATCTAGTCGAGAAAGAGAAAAAGAAACAATGTCTACACTAATGATATATGAACATAGAGACAAAAACAATTTGAAGCCGATTTTACATAGGATTTACTGTTATACGGCACAAGGAAATTACTAATTTACTTTATTGACGCTGTCACTTTTTTTAATCTTCGACGTGTGGTTAGCAAAAGACCGACGTGCACGCAGATGGAATTCATAAAGTTCCATCGAGGAATTTGATTAATTGATCCGGAGGTTATAGGTTCAATATTCTTGAGAATCCCGCGATAGGTTTTCGTCCCGCTTTTATGCATACGAGCTTGTCTGGTGTAACGAGATTGAAAAAAAGAAACTTTATATGCAAATTATCGACGCTCGCGTCTACAAATGATTGTATTAATAACGTAAAACAGGCGGCAACACCATCGGCCTAAACGCCGAGCGAACGGCGAGCAAAAATATTACGCAACATACACACTTTTTAACTCACGGCCGAAGCTAATCGATTTAGTTTTTGTACTTGTTGTTAATGCCTACATTACGACGTTGAGATATAGTCCACGACAGAGAGAAAGAGTGAATTTATTATCGCTTGGAGCTCGCTGTCTTGAATATCATTATCTACAACTCTCATATTATTGTCACATATAGGTCTATTACGTCATTCACATGTCACATTTCTAGCCATGTAATTTAATTAATCAACAAAATAGAAAAAAGAATGATTAGGTAACGAAAGTAGGTAAGGAAAATAAAGATTGCAAGAACATCCAGCATGTATTTAATTTTTGAAGTCTTAATTAGCGATTAGTCGATCGATCTAGAAAAATTTAATTCGAACGTGGCTACATTCGCGAAATTGAAGAATTGTCATTGTGCGCGATAAATAAGATAACAAGTAAAAATGTGTATCAACAAATAGAGTAAAGACCATCATACGTAAAAAAATTTTAGTCTTAATATAATAAGATATCGTAATATCGACCAATCATAGTCGAATATTCTAAAACGTAAGACTGTACTTTTGACTGTGATTGGTCGATTTATTTACGGCTTTACGGTTATGACTAAAATTTTTTACGCGCGATGGCCTTAACACGTGATTATATGAAAGAAACGAGGAATGTCCGAGGACGCGGAGGGGCAGACACGCTCAAGTAGTACCTTCTTAGCTTTATGTATACTACGTAATGGTCGGCCGTTTATCACCCTCGCTCTACACGCGAGGTATAAATGCGTTTTCTATTAATTCCTTCCGCCGCACTTGCTGCAACTTACCAGCACGTTGGCCGGTGCCTGCGACCCATGCGTTCAGCAATGCGATGCAAGGATGCAACCGGGTCACGCGAGTCCGCGTGACGATAAACTGAACGGATGTTGTATCCGCGCCTATTTGCTCGGGAACGTTTCGCAATCGATCTTTTGTGAGCGCTGTTGCTCTCTGCTCTTCTCGCAATGTAGCGATGCATTATCGGGACTTAACGCACGGATAAACTCGTATGCATCGCATCGTCCGATTTATATCTCTATCAGTGCGTAAGATGTTCCGCTCTTTTGACGCTCTGTTTACCCTTCAAAAGCAATTAATATATACGAAGAGTTAAAATTCATGCTACACGCCCGCTAAGCCGGATGCACGTCCACACAGGCTGATAAAAATAAAAATAATAATAAACCGCGATGCAAACACGCTCGTATATATTTTCAACAAATTTAAGAATGAAGATTATACCGTAGAGTTTCATAATTTAAGGTATAATTTCTAAGATATAAAATTGTGCAGTATACGCACAAAAAAAAGAAAGCGAAAGTAAATATTCTAAGGAAGTTCACTTAAAAAAATATCGGTGTAGATCTAACACATCATATAGTATTTATGTAATTCTCACACCAATATGTGTGTGGATTTTAAGTCCATGATATTAAATAACATCACGTTGCGATACCTACACAGTGAGAATTACACAGACACCGCATAATGATGTTAAATCCACGCCGATTTTTAGAGTATTTAATCTTGACTTTCATTTTATATTTATTTATTCATTTGCAAAGTTTATTTATATATCGAGCGCTGTGTACTTCGATTACTTCATTAAAACCATAAGATAGACGTGATAATGCGCACCGTGCAACTTTGTAGTCTCCGTTCTTATCCCAGCACTTTATCACTTGCGTTACTAGAAGCGGAGCGCGGACTAAGGCTCGATTAATTCACAGATCGTGCGTGGTGGCGGTGGCGAAGGAGGCCCAGTACAGAAAGTCATTAACGTCGGGGCCATCGATGGGACTAATTAGCCCCGCACCGTCGTACTTCGGAAGCGCGCATGGAATGGTAGCAGCTGTTTCGTCGGGAGCAGGTGAATCTCGCTACCGTTCACCGGAGTCGCGGCACTACAAGTCGACGAGCTCGGCAATGTCGTCCTAATCGCCATCGCGCCCCTAATGACGTCCAACCCTTTTCCCGCGCAGCCACGTTCCATTCGAAATTCGCTTAATTGGCTATAGCCGGTTATTTATTACATCTTAACTTGTATATATATATATATATATACTTGGCGTCTTTTATACCATAATAGCGTTGACAGAGCTGTTTAGACCTTTTAAGTCAGTTAAGAAGAGATTGTTGAGTAATTGAAAGCAAATATTTGTCTCGAAATATAGCTATTTTTATAAATGATGGCGAGACTTGTACAACGCGAAATCTGCAGTAAAAATTTATGCAATTATTCTATACTAGACATAAAATCTCGTTACTGTTAACAAACAGTGACATATGTTTCTGCACGAAATGAAAATATATGTAGTAGTTTAGTACTTAAAATATTTTTTTTATAAATGTTGAATAATTTAACTATAGAAAAATATTTTTTATAGATGTTATGCTTTCTTTTAGTAATTGCTGTAACTAAGGATTAGCATTATTAAGTATTGTCGTAGTTTAATTAGATGTTATACCGAAACGATATCGTAAAAACTCGTTCTATCTAAATAAGCCATTAAGTTGTGTGTATCTTGAACGAGAAATGCTTTTATCTTTGTTCTCTCTTTCTGTCGATATTGCTACGACAAGTATATAAAGCGTACACATATGGCGTACACGTCGGCATCTCGTTATCAACTTATTGGCGCGTTTGTACTCGCGACGATCTAGAATCCGAGAGGTAACATCAGCTGTAACAGGCAAGGAATACGGAAAGAGGTACAGTCGAATTAAGGTAGATCAAAGAAAGCCGACAATAATTATAGCAATATGTGTTGATACCACCTTACCACCTTCTGTCAAGCAATCTTCGAAAGGATTATGCTGCTATTGCTATATCGCAACCAGATGTTACCGCTCCGTCTTTCTTGCTTTGCGATGATACAGTTATTTATTCGACACTCGATATCATATCTTGCAATCTACATATTATACCTATAGCTACTTCTGTATCTTCTCTATCGTTTAGTGTTTCGTTTTACGACAGATCTATCGTGTATATGTAGCATGTCGTAAATGGAAAGAGAGAAGTAATTAGGGGAAAGTTTCAATATTGAGGAAATTTATTAACATTAACGTTATTTAATTTTAATGAGATAAGCTTACTTTTTTTACAATAAATTTATAATACTTGAAGTTACTTCTGTATGCACATGTACGTGTGTGTATCAGTATTAGAAGGTTGTAGGTACATTAATTCATGGGTGAACAGCCGGTTGTTAGATAAACGTACGAGTACCAATAATGTCTTAATACTAAAAGTTTCAACGTTTCGTACTCACTGAAAAGATCAAATAAGTTACTATGAAAATATATTAAGTAATGGAAAATCAAATATTTAATCATTTTCAATAAGTAATTATGGAAAAATAAAAAAATTCAGCATTCAATATTTTTATACCAAAAATATAATATTAATCTAAAAAATAGAAATGGTCAATAACGATCATTCAATACTTCTAATGTTAACAGAAATGCTATTATTTTGATCCTATTCCGGTATAGCGCGAAACTCGCTGCTGATGATTCAGCCAATTTGTCTTGAAGGTTTGAATTAAGATTCTTGAAATTATTGATCTTATGTAGCTCCAAATACCGATGAGTAACACATCACATTCTCATTACTCGCTGATCCTGCAACATAAATTAACATTGTTAGCGAGATGAAGTAACTTGAGAATTTTCATTTCCACAGCAAAAATCGCAGACGAGCCGGTAAATTTATTAAGGATCTATTAGATCGGCCGACCAAGATGAGGAAATATCTTTAGGAAAAATCCACTTTAGTCATACGTACTCCTAATGAACGCTGTTTACGAATTACGAACGCTTCGTTAACTCGCGCGCACGCGGTCGAGCCGGATATTCGCTGGAAATATTCAATAAGGAATGGTTATCGTAACCGTTTTTGCGAGTTGCGCTATAAAATCAGGCATCTAAACCATAATCGTAAAACCTTTCTCTCCCGCGAATTTGCCGTGATCAATGACCCAGTTATGTATTATGCATCAAATAACTGTGAAATAGTTGAAACAACCAAAATTTCTTTTAAAAGAAAATATGCATATTTTTAAATATCACGAAAATTTTCTTTTGAAATTCAAATTAAAAGGTTACTATTGAAAAATCGGCTTTCAGGATTACCATTGGACATAAAAACAATAATATTAATTTTCCAAAGAAATATATTTACAACCAATAAGTCTTACATTACTTTATCATTTTTGAAAATTCTTGGAACACCAAGGATTTTTTTCTATTATCTTTGTAATACGAGTAATACTGTGATAATTTTCGAGTAGAAATTTGAACATGACATTCGGAACGTTGGTAAAAATGGCATTTAGTTTATAGATAACCTGGTGCAATACAGGAAACCGCGCCCGATGCTACGGGCTATCGTCAAAAAGCCATCCATGCGGCAAGTAGGTACCGAAAGCTCGGACAATGTGGAATTTCGTTCCCCTGCCTGCCAGGTCCCAGGATCGTGACGTTCATCGTATTGTGTCCGTCGGGCGCGTCGGATTGCGAACGAATTTTGCCCAGAAGCGACAAGCACGAGACCTCGCGTTCGCACAACCGTTTTGACTTTAACGGATATCGTGAGAGATCGTGGGCGGAGATTATTGTGATCGCGGCGAGATTGCTCGGACAGTAACAACATTGCAGAACCAGGAAGCGAGTCCCTAAAGCGACAATGTAATGAGGAACGATGCAAGAAAGTGGCAAAAGGATCGGGCATGAAATATGCTCTGGATGTTGAACGGTGAGGATGGCGGAACAGTTGGATTGGCGCGCGATATCTACCGTATTCCATTTTGTATAAATATACCTTTCTGTATCGCGGGAGATAAAATCTACGGGCGATACCGGAGATCGTCTCGGAGAGAGCGAAATAGCCAGTAAAAAGGTATTTAAACGGTTATCCGAAATACAAAGCGACCGATGCGTAATTTCCTTAATGACATTTAAAAATTATGACGGGCGAAGAATCCCGGAGGCGCATAATAGCAATCAGAGTTTCCGTTTATTGTACAGAAGCGCGGAAAAGTGAAATTCATTTCAGCTTCAGGCTGTCAACTATCAAAGGAGAATAATTTTTAGTAATATTCGCATTTTTTTAATTTACAATAAACGTTATTTTTGTTCAAAAGGAAGGGACTTGTAGAGAAACTCTGAATAAAATCTGTCTCTAAAATAAGCACAAGTATTTAGAATAAGAGGCAGCGCGTAACTGCTTTAATTTGCTTCTGCTAAGAGTTTCATAAATTATAAGATCCAAGATAGATTTCATTTTGTGTATTTAATAATAATAAATTTGATCTAACTTATATATAACATTTTAATTTTTATTTCTATTTTGTTTTTAAGATTTGAATTAAGATTCTTGAAATTATCGATCTTATACAGTTCCAAATACCGATAAATAACATTACATTCTCGTTACTCGCTGATCCTGCAACATAAATTAACATTATTAGCGAGATGAAGTAACTTGAGAATTTTCGTTTCTATTTCTAAACCTTATTTTATTCTGATGTATTAATCATTACTTTCAAAGAAGAGACTTCAAAGCTCTCACGTGTCTCTTCAAGAAATGTCTATGATACCATTCGCGATTTTGCGCGCGAAAGCTCTATCATTTTCAGCGGAATATACCCTTTAATTTGTCGGAATTTTTCTCGGCAAAAGGGTGACCGTGAATCACAAATGCACCTTGTACCTATCGCTTTCTCATTCGCGAGAAAACGCGAGCACCGTTCGTATCTCCGGTTTATTACAGGATACATCTGTTTCTGCACCGGTGCAGAATAGCAGCAGCGTGCAATCACGCACGTAATTCGAAAGCAGAAAAGGGGAAATTGCCGATTAGCCGGGCGCATTTCTTAATCGCACAAGGTATTATACTTCAAGTGCAATCGACAGCCGTCGCAGTCGTTCTTACTGTTGCCACCCAGAGATAAATGAAAATTCAGGTTATCTATCTTTGTGTTGTGTATTGTTGTGTATCTACATGATAAAAATTTCTTTCGACATATGAAAATAATTTATCACAACAATACTAAATCTTTGAATATTTTCCTATGTACATTTCATGTATTTGTAATGACACTTTGATTGAAAAAAAATGATATTTATTCTTCTAACATTGTACAAAGTAAAATAAAAAATATTTATAATGTAATTATATTATTTTATATAGTGTAATTATGTTATAAATTTAATAATAATGTGATCATTAAATAAAAAGAAAACATCAGTAAATAATTCAATTAATAAACTTTATATATATACATGTAAGGAAACTTGAAATATTTTCTGTCTCTGTTAAGAATTCTAATTATTTGATACATATTATTTAAGTGATTATTTACCGATGAGTATACTCTGGTTGTTTCAACTTAAACAAGATATCACATGTTGCACGAAGGCGTATCTAACGTGTCGTGCGTCGCTGCGATTTTGTATCCGTTATTTCACACAATGTGTATTTTATGCGTCATAATCAAGAATTACGAGCGCACGCGGCGTGACTTACATTAGACTTTCGCTTGACGAATGCCGCGGACCTTCGCGCGGAGGCACGAGAGAGCTTCCGAGCTCTTGAGTACTTAGGCGACAATACGGTCGGCTCTGGGAAAATGTGATATAACTTGTCGCTCTGTGGGAGGAAAACACCGTGGTTTTACTACTCGCGATGCTCCAAGACTTACAACGGGTGGCATCTTATATAATGTTGCCTGCCGACTCGTTGAACGACAATCGTGCGTCTTCTCTCTCCGTGGAGAGAGAGAGAGAGAGAGAGAGAGCCGCTCGTCCTTCGCGGGCACGACAGTCACGCATGTTGCGTTGAAACATGCGGGGATTACGTTTCGTAAACTGCACTAAATCATCGTGACTGCAGTGCGCCGACATGCGCGTCTGTCGCTTAAAATTCTGATGGTTTTCTCTTGTATCAATATAATTATTTTTTAATAACTAGAATTACACTGAATTTCTTATCGGATGTATTCAAAGAAAAAAAGAATTATAACAGGAAACAGCTTTTAAGAAAATATTAATTATTTATTACCGATTTGAATACAGTTTTACATAAATTAGAGTAAAATTAGAGCTAATGAGATGTTAAAAGTGTTACTTTCATAATACATTTGTTGCCTGCCATTAATTAAGTATTGTTATTACAGTAATATTATTTGATATTTATTGTTTAGGTTTAGATTAGTCTATTGCCTAATGCTTATCTATTATTTTATACCACTGAGGATTACGGGAATTTTCGTAATATTCTTATAAATTTATGTGACATTATACGCGATTTACATAAATCGAATATGAATTCGGTTTGCAAATGAGAAAAGAGGATTTTCCAACAGGATGCCAGACACCAATAATTTATATTCAGCGACATATTGCGAATTTTCTAAACCTATTATTATCCCCTGTTGTAATATCGTACAGGTGTGGAGAACGTTTCGACCGGAAAGAAAAGTCTCGTGCATACGTCACGACTATTTATAAAAACTAATGGCGGTTAAACACTATAACTCATAAACTCATTATACCTAATAGCCGCTAGCATATTTATGTCGAACGGGTTCGTACCGCTTCTCAGTTCGCTCTATACGACTTACAAATTATACACGAACCAGAATTATCTTGCTGGGACGCGTATAAAAACGTGCTAAGATTACACGAGATACAATTCTGATCGATTAGCAATTTTCGGTGAACCAAATTTTGTGAATACGTAGTCGCAGCGTTGCTAAAAGCCTATACTTTACGCAGATGACAGCTATCTGCGTGTAGAATGATATATACACTCTAAAAAAATAGCGATGTGAATTTAGTACCCTGCGATGCAGGGTATTATAATTCTCACTATGTTAGTGTTAATATTAACACCAATAAGATGTGAATTTAATCTCATGGGTTTTAAGTCCACATCATGATGGTGTTGATATAAATACTTAGAGTTCGAAATCTATTGTACAAGATGTTGATGTTAACATTAACAGTGAGAATTGTATAGACATCGCATGGATATTAAAGTCACACTACAGTTAAATTCAATTGGTTAACTTATTTTTTAGAGTGTACAGGATGATTTTTGTGTCATAAATTAAAACTTTTCTTTTTCAATAATTAACGTGGAAATCAAGGTTCAATATTGGAAATCAATATTCTCGATATTTTAATTAATATTGCGATATTTATATTCGATTTAAATCATAAATCAATAGATACATTTTTTATCTATGAAAACCACACAATAGACGTCTGATAATCGCCACGCGCTCCGTCAGAAATTTGACTTTTAATCCTTTCACATAGCGTGAGGAGATATTTTTCGGGTTCTCCTGCACGCGAAGTCGTTCGAGCGTGAACGATAAGGAGTAGAACGGAGCATCCCTCTCATGCATTAGAAGTGTCCATTGAATCGTCTAATTTTATACGTTGTAAATCTCCTCCCACACCCGATGACGCGTACGTCGCGTGCAGGAGAACCCGTGTTTATGTATATCAGGATGCCTACACATGCGACTACGTGAATCCGCATCGTACGTACCATACTACACCAGAGTGCATACCGCAACTGCATTATTGCACCGGCGAAGCGTACACCGTGGAGATCTCTGTAATAAATTATTTCGCATCGACGACAGATTTCCTATTAGAGTTTGTCACATGGCGATCAAGAGAAACGGCGCGGTGACGAGGTCTCGCTGACGAATGTACAAATCGATTGCAACGGCCGAGTATGGAACGGAACAGCCGTTCTTCGTCGCATTCAGGTCATCAAACTCGCACGGATTACGTAAAATCGTCTTAGCATCCTGGTACCCGGAGGTACACGAGAGGGGATGATATATAGTCGTTACGTGGCGTCGATAGCGCGCGAAGAACTGGGCACCGGTCATCGATCATTGTCGCTCGAATATGGAACGTAAGAACGATAACTCGACCTGTCCACCAACCATCGCCACGCAATCGTTATATTAATATTAGCGCTAGTCGGATATTGCTCATGATAGCGACTTAATAAGAGTCTCGTAATGGAGCTCGGCCGTTTATAGCAAGTTCCTTAGTGCCAGATGAAAGCAAATTGTACATATTTTACGATTTTACCGTATGCAAATTAAGTTTTCTTCAAGCGAAGGTTTCATTCGCGCGCGACTGTGCAAAACCGTGGGATGAATGTTTACAAAATTACCGTGACCATCTTTCATCTTGTCCGATTGTTACGTCAGCCGTTATTCGTATCAGCCGTTGAAACATCGTCCAAGTTCATAGGGCATCGACGTTGCGGCCGGGAAAGAAGAAGGAAATTCTAATAACATTCGGAGAGGAAGATAAGAGTTTAATTATTCACGCAAAGCGGGGTTCCCTGGACCGCGCGGAGGGTCTATCTAGCCTCGCGCGTGTGTTTACGTGGTGTTTGTGTAACTGAAGTACGTATAGGTAGGTATATACCTTATATCTACCTATCGTGAGCGCGATAAATCTCGCGGAGTCAGGTGGACGATGGTCATCAGCTAGTTGCCGCGTGTAAGAGGCCTCGATGCTTGGGTTTAAGCTCTGTTCTCATGATGCTGGACGGCCTAGCGACGACCCACGACCCTGCTGGCCACAACTTCGTGACGGCGCGGACCGGGCCGGAATACGCAATTCCGCGGCGCGACGTGGAAAGACGTCGGATGCAGGAAATGCCGCATCGATCGCAACGTCGCCTGTGCTAATACGTCGGATGTTTGCTTGACATCCTTGGGAGATTCAAGTTCCCTTTGGTCTATACAGCGCAATACAGCGTGACGCAGCACATCATAAATTAATGATATTTGGAGATTTTGAAACAAATTTCTAATTAAAAAACATTTATTTACATGTTAAGGAAAACGAATGTTCAATTTTATCTCGGTAGTTACTTTCTTTTGCAAAGAAATAATTAAGTATCGAGAAATTAATTTTTGGTCTTGTTTGCGAAAAGATCTCTCCAGCAAAGTTCCATTTAGCAGTGTTTTGGATATTCATGAGTAAAAAAAAAAAGAATTCTTAAGAATTATAAAAAGGTTATAGATTGCACTGAGGTCAACTTGCTCCTGGAACGCAGTCTCGAGACTGTTTTGCGTCTCACTGAACTACCGATTTAGCAGACCGGAATACAAAATGTGCTCGGAGAGGGCGGAACGTCAAAGTGATTCAACTGCGTTCGCACGACGCGAAATCTCTACAAATCATGAAAGGAATGAGGGAAGAGAAGGAGGAATCGCACCGTAAGAGTCTACGGGACCTCCTTACAGTTAAAACAGTACGAGCTAAGGGGGCTTGGCACTCATTAATCTCGGGATCTAGTCTCGTCAAAGGGGACACTGCGAGATACGCGAGGACAAAGGGCTTCCTCTGGCGCGGTATCGCCGCGCAATCTCGTCACATCGTATGCTCGCAAGGCGGTGATCGCGAAACATCGAGGAGCGGGCGGGAACCTGCGGCGCGAGATAGAATCTCGACGAGCGACCACACAATGCCAAACATATTAATTAATGTGCATCGCCTCGGGAGCCGCGTGCAATGACGTGGGACCGTAGGTGGTACATTTCGAAGATAAAATGTACCACCTACAATGTCGTACTATTAGTACTTGTAGCTAATAGTCATAAAATATCGACAATAATAGTTTGGATGGTAATAATGTACATAACTACAATATATATTTATATTTCTCTTTACTTTTACATTATTCTTGTAGGTTTTTTTTATAACGAAGTAAATGATTCCAAAGAATTATGTCTGTATTTTAACGCTTAAATTGCGTATATGTGCTAAAAATATAATTTTATATACAGAGAAAAAAATTCCTTTAGAATTAGTATTTCTATTTATTTGTGACTAAAATTTGTTTCATTGAAACAACATATATGCTTGTACGAAATATTGTTTGTTTGAATAAAAATTTCATTTGAGAAACTTCTTGACAGAAATAACATTATTATTTGAAGTAATATCTTTCAATTAAATAATATATTATTTGGTTACAATGAATACAAACAATGAAACAAATTATTTATTTGAAAATGGCAAAATATATTGACAGAAGTTGTTCCATGCAAATAATTGCTTTCTTAGACCAATCATTACATTTGGCCGAAAATATGGAAACAATGGCTTACACTATTATAACAATAAGATTAAACGAGCAGTACTATATGCTAAATCAATTATGTTTGTGCCGTACAGTTTGATCACGCGAAGATAGACATTATCTGTTTCAAACAAATAATGTATTTAAGATAAAAATATACATTGTTTCAAATTCAAACAATCGCACTTCAACATTGATTCAAATATTGATTTGTTTGGTTTGTTTTCCAAATAACAAATTTATTTGGATACAATAAAATTTATTAAATCCAAAAAAATCTGTTTCTGCAATTAAGCATCAAAATACAGACATTATTCTTTCAAGATTTAAACGATTCGCGTGCTCTATACATAACGTCGTACGTAGAATTTAAAGTGCCACGCACGAAAAATGGGCGTCAGCCGAACAGACGCTGAGTTCACGCGCGCGCGGATATAATTGCGCGCACGAATATTATCTGCCCGTTTTGTCGGGGAGTAAATCGCGACTACGTTAAATGGGCCGACTAACTTCAGGGTGCGAACGCTTACGCGCATCCTCATTACGGTTTTTACTGCGGCAGTTTCTCCGAACCATTACATCGTTACATGGCTGGGAGAAAGACGAGGAGAAAGAGAGAGCTCGCGGCGCCTCGCAAAACGCTCTCTCGGTCGAGCAACCAAGCGAACGCGACCGTAAACGCGGGACAAAAATATTGATAAACCGGACGCAAGCTCGCGAGATCGCGGCATTGCATACTTTGTGCGCATCCTGCCTTCAAAGCGGTTTACGAGCATTCGACCGATTCGTTTGAAGAAACAGCATAGGACAGACCCGCACAAAGTCTTATCAAACGATAAATTGTCGCTTAATCAACGGACGCGATTAAGAAAGAGTCGAAAAAAAAAATAGGAAGGAAGGGGGAGGTCTTGATATTTATTAGATATATTCGCGCTCTGGCGAACCGCGTAATCTGCCGCCAAATAAGAACGGATAAAATACTAGAGTCGTTTTACGAGCGCACTTAGGCGGCATGCGGAGGCGATCTTGATCCACCTTCTTCTTGATTCTCCTCTCATCCTACTCTGTTCTTTCTTCTTCACGTATCCTGTCTTTCTGTATCCCATGTGAAATCATTTTCCTAGATCCTTTAACGAAGATGACGGTGTATTCCTGCCACAAAACAGGGATCTCGCAGACATTAAATTAAAGGGCTCTCTCTCTCTCTCTCCCTCTCTCTCTTTCTCTCAATTTTCTTTCTTCATCGTTTTCTCGTCGCCATGCGACGTACCGCCGGGATCATTTTCTTGCGTATAATATCCTGTCATTAGTCGCCAACCGAGAAGAAACAAAAGCGCGCGCACGGCTTAGCGTTCGGCTTTATCGCAGCAACGTTATCTGTAGCCGCTTCTACATCTCTCTCTCTCTCTCTTCGCCGTTCTGTCCCTCTTTCTCTCTTCCGTTTTTCTTCGTATTTCATCGCGTGATAGCGCGACCAACGCGTTTTACGGCGCTTTAACGCCCCGATGCCGCCGGCGATGCTGTACGTGCACTTGACGCCACGGAAATCTGGAAGCACGGATGCATGGTTGTATGCACCGTGAATGCCGTGACGACGTTTAGCGGAGCAAATGATTCCGTGCCTCGGCGTCTTTCATGGTCGGCTCACGCTGGTCACAGCCAATATGTTAACAAATGCAATACTGCTACTCACTCGGCTTTAAATCTTAATCCGATGCACTTTTCGAATTTCAATATTAGATATGTCACGATAGTTTTAGATGCGTGCTGAAAATCTCGCTTATTACAGGCTGCCTTAGAGTTAATAATTATTGCACGATCGATTTGCTCAATAAACTCATCAAAATTTATCATCGTACCTCTCAGATCTCGAATTTTTTAACATATTTTAATAACACAACGTCTATCGATATTGAGTAATACAGTATTGCTATAGATATTTAAATTTTACATACATGAAAAAACTACTCTTAATGTAACATAAAATTTTCAGAAATTTTACATTTTTAATGACAAAATATTTATAATATCTAGATTTCTAACAAATACAAGTAACCTAATTATTAACTTGAAAGGAAAGAAAGAATAAGCATTCGATCAAATTTAATCTTATAATTTTACAGAGAATGTAGTAGTCCAATGTCTCGTCATATATCATCCTATACATAATGATCCATTTAATCAATTCATTAGAATATCTCAAAATTAATCCTTAAGATTAAAAACAAATTGACAGACATTGAAAAAGATATTGATTAGCCTTGAGATCTCCTTAATGTGATAACAAGGTAACTGAAATTTTTTAAATGAAACTCTAATTTTTTATTTCATATTCATGTAGATCTGATTTCTGGGTAGCGCTGCTAAAAGCTAGAGAAATCTTCCGGCGTCTTCCGACAACGCGAGTTATAAGATTTCAATGGCGCTTCATTAAGTAAATGTCACGCCGGTGTGATTAATTCGACCGATTGTATTTGCGTCAAACCGGTCGATTGATTTTTCACGCGTCTCCCAACCAAATGGAGAAACTAATTACCGACGCTGCAGTCGATAATGTGCATTGTCGTTCGCTTCATTGTTCTCTGGATCTATTGTAGCGACGTGGCAAAACACATCGTCGTGCCAGCCTCGCCTCTCGCTCATTCAAATCGGCGAGAGGGTCGCGTTGCATTTCGTCGCGCGTTTCCATTTCGCACGTGCATAGCGTGAGAGAGACGTATGTGGGTGTTGCGTGATTTAAGCGTCTCGGCAGCACGGCCGCAGGCGATTTTCTTGATCCGGTCGTTCGCAAATCGCCCCCGCTATTGTGCAATCGTCGCGTATTACATATACCGTACCGTGCGTTATCGGCTTGTTGATTACTCCGCCTAATGGTGGGTCACGCCAATCTCTGTCAAGCATGTTTACCGACTTGTCGATTTATATACACCGATTCTGCAATCCGAGACGAAGCGAAGGGAAATCTGCGAAACCTCGTCAAGATATCTCTCACTGGGATATTACAATATTTCTGAGAAATCCCCCGTAAGAAGTAAAGAAAATAGAATATATTCAAAAAATATTTTTAATTATCGTTATATATATATAACATAGTTTCTATTTATTGCGACACTTAAAATATTTCTCTTGGAATATTTTATTTAGGATTTTCGTTATAGTTTCTATATATCTCTACTCGATTATAAAATGTACTGAATATTTTATATTGAAAGCACACATGCACGTACTTTGATATTAAACTTATTCCAATTCTATAAGTTGAATTCTATAAGTAATTCAATTATACTTTGAGGAAAATCGAGCTTACGACATTCAGGATGATTTCGATATATCCATCGCCATGCGGGATTCTGGGTCAGAAGTTCACGAAGTGCCTGGACCCGGGTAATTCTATTCGCCGCGGAATCTCGGCGAGCGCGCCGGATATTTTTGTCAGAGGAGTATCGTACGTAACGTAGTTTGCGGCGTGCGGAGAGAATGGAGAAAGAAGACTCTCATTTAATTGCGATATTCCGATATGGCAGAGAATGTGCGGCCTCGTGACGCGCGATGAAACGTTTTAGAATGAATAGAACGCATGGCAACGGCGATAACTAACTGCGCGGCTAAGCGTGCGTGAAATTATAAGTTATTGCAAATGCGTCCGTAATTTGCAGAACGCATCGTTTATGTCGCTACTAATTATCGAGTTTATGGATTCCGGCTTATTCGTCGATTTCAAACGATTAACGGACGTAAAGCGAAATCGTGATAAATCGATTTATTGCTATTTCTAGAACCCGTTTGTTTATGATTAACTTATAAGAAGACGATTTAAGATACGCAAGTTGATAGATGGTGCTCAGAACATCTTAAAAGAATTTAATTTTAGGAGCAATTATGAATTTGGACCGATGAGAATAAATCTATCTAATTAACAAAAATCTATTTGATCACAAAGCGGCTCTTAGTACATCAATTTTATAATTACAATTTTTATTAGTATATTATGTTACAGTTAAATTTACATTAATTATACTTTTATGAGATGGAATAAAAATAATGAACTTTAAGACTTCTAAACATCTGAGCAATATTTACTTTTTATTTTTCTTTTTAGAACAAGGGTTTGAAGAAAATTATACTTGAAGTATTATTGTCACCCCACCTATCCACTTAAAGGTTAAACATTGTTTCTTCTAATGAATAGAAGAACATTTCATTTATAGAATTGTTTTGTAAGATTTGACATATACTTGAAACGTCGAGCAAGAAGTTTTAATAAATCATTATACATGCGTGAGATTTTAAACATAATTATCTGATTAAATTTGATAAGCTTCACCGACAGGTAGCACCTATACAGGATCTTCACAATAAAACACAACTAAATATCACTATCATGCGAACCGAACCTTTCACGATTCGCGCGGATCCTCTTTGCGAGGATACCTCGTGGGCGAGATACGTAGTCGATGAGTAAAGGCAAACATTAAATCGCGCTACATTACGAACAATGCAATGTGCCCACACGATCTGAAATCTTCCGTCACCCGCCCCGAGAATTCCTCGCAGTGCGTACCAACCCACCATGCCGTGGCTTACATTCTCGATGCCACCCGCGGTCTCCAAGTCTCTTCGTAAATATCATCGTGCGCGTACCATTGTTACTGCCTTAATATCGGTGATTTGACGCAATTAAGGTACGAGATCCGTTCCACCTTCACGATGACATTCGATCCTGATTAAATTCAATCCAAGTGCATTCGGCAGTTTAACATACCGTCCATACTGGCTCTTGCCGGCTTCCGACGAATCTGCCGATCGCTAATTTATGCTCTGGTTCGACGCCGAGATCGGCTAATTGTTTTTTCTATAGCGCTTCTCCGAAGGGTCGTACGTCTTGTTGCGTGTCGACTGGTGATCATCCGTAGATTACTTGACGGCTCACGCCCTGCGATCGGCCGATCTATCCGACGCGTAAAAACCATTCGGCCGGACAATTTGCGTGCCGCTCCCGAGGACGAGGACGGATTCTCGCACCTGGCATTCCGGTTCCCGTAGCGCAAACGAACGGTTGCAGAGCAGCAGAGATCGCTGGGATCGGAGATGTCATGGACGATTTGCGTGGGCGGCGAGTCCTCGAATGAGGCTTCTTGCGGTGTCATTAAGATACGGTTAATTTACGACAGTCGTAATACGAATGTAGAACATTGTTCAGATTATCAGCAGCTAAATTGTCGTCCCTTCGGACCTGGAACGTCTCATTACACCGCGTATAGTAATAAATCAGGATCAGCCAGCTCTTAATCTCTTTTTTAAATTCATTTCTCGCTCTAATTACTCGAATGATGTAGACACCCGATCTGTCTTTGTTCAACAAATCTATTCTAGTATAATATACGTAACTAGATAAGGTAAACGAATTTACATAGTATTTATCTGGGTATTTATGTAATTTTATCAGAAGCTACAATTGTGATCTTTATGGATAAGCAGAAAGAAAAGATAATTAAAAATGTGATCGCATGACGATCAATGATTACTCAAATCTTCCCCTTGTGTCATCTGTTGGCGTTCAGAGTTCTCCCTCCTCCACCTTTCTTTCGGTTGGCGGAAAACCCGCGGCGCGAATTTCATATACTCGATAAAATATATCGGTTGAGTATCGAGTTCAATTAATCACTGTTAATTATGGACACGGGGGTCCGGCGAACGAGGGCGATTAATGAGTAATTGATTTCGATCACGCCATTCGCCGATCGGGAAATGAGCTACATCGTGATCATCGAAGGCGGCTGATTATAAATTTTTTGTTCATACTGAACTCGTGTATGTTTAAATCGATAGGTATTAGATTTTTCGTATCATAAGATTATAAAAATACAAATCAAATGTGTATAGAATAAATAAATCGTTTAAGTTTATCAATTTCTGTGTTACAAATAGCAAAATAGAAAGAAAATCCTACAAAATCTTGAGTTCAATTTTATAGTTTTACTATTATATCATATATATAATAATATATTTTTTACAATTCTTTTAAAAGCCGATGTTATCGTATGTTTAAATTTCTGAAGAAATACATTCTAAAAATAGACATTCGAATGTACTTAATTATCACGTTAGGATTCAGGTAACTCGTTCGTCACTCGATTGCGCTGACAAGGGTATAATTAGTGAGTTCTAATTTTTTGATTAAATCGAGCTCCGTCGATGTCTCATGTCTTCCGCGGTATATACGATACCAGCTGCGATTAGGTGTATCTATGCCTCCTGTCAGATAGACTAATCTGTGGTTAACCAACTCCGAAGCTCACATGGTGTTCTTATTACCTACTTGATTAACGATTACTTTTGTATATCAATTGTGTTGCATTGCGTTGCGTGCCGGATTGTTCACAAACATGAAATAAATTCACTTCATCCCTTTGCTACATCCCTTTGCAACAGTTATAAAATCAGCTCTGATTTCATTCAAAAATTACGTGAGCAAGTTTGCCGATTAATAGACTTTTATAAAACGTGGCGTTTTGAAAAAATCTTTCTGAAATAAATTTTAAATTGCATTTATTGTAAAGTAATTGTAAAACTGTCATTTAGAAGACTTAAATAAATTACAATGCTTTGATTTTGGTAAATCTAGTTTTTAATTGTATATATAAAGAATGTAAAAATATTTCACGATAATGTTATCTAATAATATGTCTTCATTAAAAATTTACTTTATTTAAAACGAAACTACTTTGGTGAATAAATTTTCTTCTTGAAGTATAAACATAAAGAGATAGAATAATAAGAAATTTATATAAAATTACGCCAGTTATAACGAAATTCTCAATTGAATCGCGCAGAAGTACGTAATACTAGAGTATAATGCAGTATAATGCTATATTCTCATCATAATAATAATCGCAGTTTTTACGCCTGATCGTAGTCACTGAGATCTGCAACAAAACGGCAGACGGGCCTTTAATTAATTAACGACGGGTTTCACCTTGAGACGTTGAGTTCAAACGAGGATGCGTTGATCGACGGTCGATTTCGCCGATCGATAAGGGAGCGTCGCGGACGTCGCGGAAAACGCTGAGTTGTGATTACATTGTTTGGAGCTGAATAGAGCCGTCCGCGCACGGATACGCAACACCATTGTAAGTACTCGGAGAACCTGCCGGTTCCGCGGTCTCGTACCTCTCTCTTTCCTCTCCTCTTTCTCTCTCCCTTCCCTCTCTCTTTCACCTCTACGCGTGTGTTGAATTTATACTTAATATAAATACAAGACCGGTAACCCGATGGTTACCGGTTTCACGTACCGGAAGGTGCTCTCTTCGAGATAGCTCTTCTCTCAGCTGCATCTTGATTAAAAATTATGTCATTGAATTGCGATGAACCATGCACTAACTATATAAAACGGAAATTCTACGCGGCGACGTGTGATTATTTACAGTTAGCCGCGCTAAGAGGTGATGATTTCACAGCGACGGCCTCGGCCGTCGTAAAAGAAACGTACATTCGGCTAAGATTCGCAGCCTCTCGTGTCTGTCATAATTACGATTTATTTTAAAATCAATTAAATGGTGGTGCAAGCATCGGCAAAAAAATTACCGGTTGTCACCGGCACGTTCACGTCACGTTAATCTCCCTGCTAAATCCGAATATAGCGCATCACCTCGTTACAATCGAAAAAGAGCGATCAAGAGCCGATCGAGAATGAGCGTAACGATCGATCGGAACGTCCGTCGATTTAAGTGACGTTCTTGACAACTCTCTGAAATTATATAGCGCGTGCGCGAGAGTATGAAGAGCCCGGAAGAACGAAAAGAACCTTTGTTTCGCATCGCGATGCCGCTTTAATATTTGTGCGAAGCTGATCACGTGAGAAATCACAAGCGCAATACCGTCACATTTGCACAGTCGTTGCACAGTATTCTATGCAATAATACATTTTTTGTTCTTAGATTAAGGCATTCTAAGATCTTGAAACACATCTAATTATCGATTCATCTGCTATTAACAATGTAAGAATATCCGTTACTTCAAAAGTGACAAAACTCAAAAAAAGTGATTGGCGAGTTATTGCCAATGAATTAAATAATCATTAAAGGTGAATTAAATTAACTTCATAAAAAAAATCGCCACAACTCAAAAAGGATAATTCTTAAAAATCGTGAAAATCGTCACAATTGAAAAAGAATAATTTTTTTAAAAACAAAAATGACATGTAAAAATATATTCTTCTCACCGATATTATTTGATTGGTCAATAAATTTTCCTGCCAAATTGAAAAAGAATTTTTCTCTTTTTCTGGAAAATTTAATTTTTTGAATTATAATATTATATACTGTTTTTAGTTGTATCTCTTTTGAAGAAAATGATATATAAACGATATTCATTATATTAGAACAAAATTTATGAATGCAAATATGTCACGTTTATGAAATTTTAAAAAACTGTTTACGGAATAAAATTTAAGTAATTAGAAAATTTATAATTACCTTTGACACAGAAGATAACTGTATTATTTTTTATTCATACGTTTCAGAGATAGCAATGAGAATATTTTAAGTATATTCATCTTTATTTATACGCGCAGAGATCTTCTGACAAAGTATGGATATCTCCGGAGAGATATCCAAACGTTCTGCCATAATGCCATCTTGCTATGCATACGGTTACTCATAATGCGTATAGATTATCGCGGTGGGATTAATCGGAGACACTAATACGAGCGATCGACGGACGAAAGGGATAATTAAAATTCGTGTTGCGATTTCGACGAAAAACAGAGCGGTTAATGCTATCAACGTCGATATCGACCGCTCAGGACCCCGCTAATTAGTGATGCAAATGCGAGTTGCAGCGTTGCAACTTGCAACAGGCGATACGACCGGTGTGGATACAATCAGCCTGCTCTTAAGATGCCACAAAAACCGTATCCGTATAGCGTGTCTATTAAACGCACGTCGCAGGTGTAACGTCAAAGCTCTTCCGCTAACCCACCGTATTTACGACTCGTCACGCTTTTGCGAGGCTTACATTCTACCCGCATTTCGACCTTATCTCAAGGTTAATTAAAGCAGAATTAATTGAAGACTGCAGAAAAAAATAATTATCGATATCATTGGAATGTCTTACTTGACAAAATAAGACACTTTTAGAAATAATTTTCTCACTATTTAGTATAAATAATATAAATAGTTTAATTCATACAATGAAAGATATAAATTCGAATAAGAATATAATCAATACGCTATCTTTATAACGTTCTATTTATTGCGATGTTTTATTATTTTAGATTATAGTTTTATAATCTATAATTGATAAACGTAACTCTAAAATTTCGTGATATACTGCATGTATCGCATGTGTTAAAATTAATATAATTTCAATCAAAAGAATTCTTTAAATTACGCAAATGATTCAATGAAAATGTAATACTACCGCTTTCTAGCCCGCAGCAATAACGTTATATTCAGATCCGCGTTTTCAGTCGAAATATCAATCATTGGAAATATTCACGACACGAATGAACTCAAAACTTGCGGCTTTGCCAGTTATGACTTTTTCTAGCAGAGGTGTGACATGATGGACGAGAAACGAATTTCACAATGGATAATTATACAACATAAAAGCGAGCAATAAACTCGCTCTCGCGCTAACGACTGAGATGACGTATCGAGTTGAAACCAGAACTGTTCATATTCCATTTTCCATCGCGGTCGCGTCGTCTTGTTCAATTCTCTCGCAATTTTTTATCTGGATCGAAAAGCGAAAATCCGAGTTGCCCACTACGCCTACGACTTCCGGTCGGATTTGCGGGATCGAGTTTGAGACTCGTAAATTACGTCGAACTTACATGCCCGATATTTTCCTTGCGCGATTATATCGTATCATCGAGATCGTTATCGGTAAACACACTATTAGCGTCGCTTGGGTCTGAGCAGGCTGGCTGGGGGTAAAAGAGCCATATACCAATTTAGACTCATAAAATTGGCGGAGTGTTCGGTAATAATGTGCGAATGCACTATCTATCAGCTAGGATAAAATAGTTAAGCGACTATACTTCAGAGCGACCGCGGTAATGAACGCCGATCGGGCGAGGCAAAATGTCGGCGAAAAGAAATCTGGCAGAACGCTAAATCTGCCACCGTATCAGAGAGGAGCAGTGATAATTCGCACATTTCACCGTCATCCTCATTACAACCGTAATAAACCTACTATTTTCGGTTTTTCTCTTTTACTCGAGGATAATGTCTATGCTGGAAAAAGAATTTCCATTAGTTGAAAATAGACAATTATAAATGTTTTTTAATAGAAAATTAGAATTTCTTGATTCAATTTATCATGATTCTAATTGAGATAATTAATATAAGTAACAAATTATAAGTCCTGATGAAGATTTAGTTGCTAGAAACACGTAGAATTTCTTAATTTATTTACATAATTATTTACATAATTTATTTATATAATGAAGACAAGATAATTGATATAATGCGTGTCCTTTCATATTTCTAGCATAAAGAATTGATTGATCTTAACGTCAGAATAATTTTTAAAGAGAGAATTTGAAGAAATTGTTAAGCATCCTCAAGTTATAAGAAACGAGTATCGATGTGGAAATCTTGGTGGAAATTATGTGATTAGATCCGTATACGTCCATCACCTAATGGTAGTACCGTCTCGCACAATATAAGACAGACGATTAGGAGAGCGTTGGTAGATGATGCAGCATATACTTGCCCACTAGTTAAGTACGGGAGCTGTATTGCGATCGATCGTTAATAACACTTCGGACTATAATTGGATGCCAGGATCGCCACCTGCTGTTTCCATATCGTCGATGTAGCCTAATTTGAGTACCCGGTAGTTATCAACGCTGCGAATCGCACGAATTAAAATCTCTCTCGTGTGGTCCGGATATATTAGCGTGGAGATAGCGGAGCAATTAAATTCCTGCGTTGACATGAACTAGAGCAGTGATCTTGAGCACGTTCGTGCCTCTCAGTTTCTTGTTACATTATCTCAGATTCTTCTTTCTTCTTGTTTTTGTAAACGAGAAAACATGAAACGTTATAATCTCTTACGTAAATGACCGCTTTGTCCAAAAACTGAGATTATGAAGTTAACTAAGTCAGTAATTAAATCATGTAATTATAATGATTTATGAATTAATATTTCATATTATAAATACAAAAATTTAATCTTGCGATTCTACATCTACAAAACTTAATTCTAAGAAATTTGGCTGATAGTAATTATATAAAATGCATTTCTGCATGTTATTAGCAGAATTTCAGTGAAACGCATTTTTTTCAATTATATTTTAGTAATAAATTGCTGAAATCACTTTTCAAACTTTATCTCAATTTATTAAAGAAACATATATTGAAATAAGCTTTACATATCAAATTAAAGTAAACTTAGTTTCTTGTCAAACTGTATTAAAAATAACCTTACAAATATAAAGCAAGAAGGATTGTCTTATTACAAAAAAGTTAAGCTATTTCCGTCTTCGAGGATAAAACCATTCGTGGTAATCGATTTTATCCTTTTTTTTTCTAATAGAGCATTAAGTACTCGACGAGCACTACGTTGCATGTACATTCGGACACACTTCTTGCACACCGATGTAAGTCACGATATGAGTTGAGTCAGAGATGTCAGTGTAGTCTCTGTGGGCTAGCTCCTAATCTAGCTCGGGAGAGTCGACATTGCTGCCGGTGGTAGCATAAATCTACCTTAATGATATCACCGCGTAATGCCGGGGTGACGCTATCTCGGCCGGTCGGTGTACGTGAGAACTCACTGACACCTCGACATCCGGAGTTTCACGAGCAATCGCGCGCAAAGAGAAGATGGTATCGCCGAGGTTTCCTCCTATCTGTCCGACGTCATTTAGGTGGAACCACGCAGCGGCTTGAAACTCTGTTCGGGACACGATGGTTACGCCTGCCAACGACCGCGAGTAACTTCTATTCTCCGTGCTATCTCGTTATTTCTTGACAAAATGAGAAGATTAGTAAAAAAAAAAACTGCCATGAATTTATTATTACTTGAATTTTTTCGTGCGACATATTTTTTAAAATAATGTATTCTCGTTTACGCAGTTTCATGGCCCAAAAAGATACGTTATAACTGTATAATGTTTTATTTCGTTAATTAGTAATACTAACATTTTATTCAGAGATATTCTGTGCTTTCGTACGAAATCATCATTGTATGTAAATTTTGTCGTGGAAATTGATGATGTCGGGTCACAGAGATGAAACAGAGATGAAACAATTAGCATTTTCGGATAGTATTTTTAGATTTAATATGTCTTTTTATATCGAAATTAATAATCTGGGATGTGGAATGGACCACCAAAGAGAGTTTCGCTTATGAACGGAAGAACAGCGAACGGTTCTCCGGCTATAGAAGGATCTTAGGATAGAAAGAGTCACCGTTAGAATCGTATTAGTATCGCATGATAGATTCCGGTATTAGCGTCACGTCGACGACCTCCGGGGGAGAGTCCTGTCGGAGAATAGGGAGCAGTTAGATGGCGGCATTGTGACCGCAGGATATCTAAACGGTACCGGGAATCGGCAGACGTCTTTCTCTCTCTCGCTCCGTGTCTCCTTTGCTTCCTCGCTCGAGACCGGTAAATGCTACTAATCACTTCTCGATCCTTTTTAACCTGCCTTGACCTCGTCGCGACAAAGAGTTATAGCAGTCGGCTTTATTTGAACTATCTCCATCAGGACCTCGAGCCACGTGAAAATCCTTTGCACCTGAAAATCGTGTCAAAGCAATGAGACTTTGTGATTTCGCTTTTCGAAGAAGAGAAAACACTGGTTGTCGTCTCTCGATTCAAGTTTGAAAATAATTGACTGGATTTTCACAATTTTAGAATTCGCTGCTATATAGCGAATGAGAAAGAAATAATAATCGAAATAAGTACAAAAGAAATTAGTGATACAACAGTTTATATAATCAGTCAGTGTAAAGGAAACATATAAAATTTTTTTAAAAAGTCGAAGACTACAAAACAAGGTTCGCTGTCGACGTACATTTCGTAACACTGTAATTTATCATCAAAATAAGACAAAATTTATAAATTCGTCAGAGTTATCCCCGCGTCATCGATTGATAACCACCGCGTCGAACAATTAATCCTTTGCAGTCCTGATTAAAAGATTAAAGATATAAAATTTGCTTTCTAAATTGAATTGTACGAAATAATATACAATAATAGAATATAATAATACGTTTTTTCATGTACCTAATAAACAAAATTTCAATTTTGTATAAAACTTCAATTGTCAATTTTACATGGACGATATACGACTGCGAAGGATTAAGATTCGCAGTAACTTTTCGTGTGTAGATTCACGATTGATCGCGATTTTGGTCGTCAATCATTTCCTTGTCGCTGCTACTCGATCGGCTGCGCGTCTGACTTCGATCCCGACTACGACTCTGATGTCTGGACGGCGTCTGATTGTTGATACCCTTCTTATACAAATAAGTCATATCCTTTCGGAGATTCTCCACCGGGGAATTTCTCAAGGTGTCGTCCGTGCGCTTCCTGGACGTGGCACACTTGCACCTGGTTGCGAGGGACCTCGTTCGAAGAAGCCCGGGGCTTCCCCCTCTGCCTCTTGAGGTTCTCCTTCCCCTCCTCCTTCCCCTGCCTCTGCCTCTGCCCCTGCCCCTGCCTCTGCCCCTGCCTCTGCCCCTGCCTCTCCTCCTCCTGCGGCCTCGGCGACTTGGTCTTCGCCCTCGCGTTACTCCACGGCCACGTCGTCGCCTTCTTCGCCTTCCTCTTCTACCTTGCTCCATGGGCGCCACGGTATGTGCTTTGTACATCATCTCAGGATCCGTATTCAGGCTGTAATAACCACGGTCCCTCTTCAGGATACCGTAGTCCAAGCCACGTTTCAAGGCAGCGAATATCTGCGAAAAAAAGCGTTTCTTGTATGATTAACAAACTTTTCTACTGCATTCATTAACCTACAATTTTCAGTAAAATTTTCCGTACTTTAAGTAATGATGCAACAGAATTCAAAAATTTTATATGATATCTTTTGAAATTTAGGAAAATAAGAAATTCTAAATTTAAATATTAATGTATTAAAATTAATTATTATTATATGTTAATTACTTCTGTGGTGAGAATAAGAAATATATTGATAAGAATATCATAAAAATAATACATGTAACGACATGCTTTTTAAGTAAAAACATGAAAGTGTTTTAAGTAAGCTGTTAATTACCTGTTTTTGTATGTTGGAGTCCGATCCCGTATATTGGGATTTAATGTAATTCATGATTTCCTTCGACGTGGAACCACGAATTTCCCGCAGATTTCGTATGGCAGAGGCCACTAGGGCCGACATCTTTGGCTTTGTCATATTTCACCTTTTTTTGCCTCTTCTATCCTTCGAAGATATTCCAAGATGCGTGTTGTCTCATGAGCAGATCTCGTCAGAATTTTAGAGGCCACATTCGAAGAGCTCGGACAGGTCGAAGGTCGCACGAAGATCGTCGTCGACGTTAATTTCAGCGATCGGCTTATCATTTGGCGCAGGATGATTTCTGAATAGTCGCGATAGTTCCTTTGCGACTTTTCAAAATGTGCGACGACGTTAAGGTAACTTGGACACGGTGAACGCGTACACTTGGAAACGGCACATTTAAGCCGGTGCGTTAAAATAATTACTAAGAAGATTTAATAACCGATAAAAATCGGTTATATTGAGATGCCGAATATGATTTTGGGAAGAGAGGATGGAATGTATTGCTCGTCAATGGTCTGTCCGGAGATAACTGAACTGTTGTTATTGATGCGCTATTTTGTTTGACACGCGTTGCTAAGAAGAAGTCATAGAATCTAAGTTCAGATTATTCAAAAAGTGAAGATCTCTCGATGATATCAAAATTTTATTCAAATTACAATCGAATATGACGTTATGGAAATAATTTGTAGCATAAATTCGAATTTAGAAAGATTAATATTAACGTAAGAACAGCAGATATTAGTATGCATGAGAACACATTTATTTTTACTTTTATTTTTTAGCAATTTCTTTTTTCATTTAGCCGACATGAGATTATAATAATATACTAATTCTCACATTATATAATTCAGTTATATTATAATTACAAGACATATTGATAGTATTAGCATCGAAAGAGTACAAAATAAATTCAAGATAACAATTTAGAAGAATATATCGATCGTAATAACAAAAGATAAGAAGTCTCGCGCGGTAAATTATGCGACTGCCGACGTTGATCATTGAATAGCCTCGTTTCTTGCTCTTCATAGCTCGTTTCATATTCCTCGGGCGCGCGGTATCCTTTTTTACATTTCCCGCATAATTAGCATCGTCGTCGTGCGTGCATTGCGATACTGGCAGCACGTAAGTACCACCGGCGGAGTAAATATCGTGTCACGTAACCGAGATGTACCACTCCCATTGAAAGCGCTTTAATTAATACACTCGTTTTAACACTCATAACATATTCCCGGACGCGCGCATAATTAAGAAAAAAAATAAACGACTCCATCGATTATCGGTGATGCGTCGACCGATGATCCACACGCGACTCCTCGATCGATGGTAGCTTATAATTTCTATCCGAGCATTTATCATCACGATGAATGTGATATAAGTAATATTAATGATAACAAAACGCGGTTGCTCAAGATAAAGACCGCGGAAACTGTGTCTCGCCTCGGCCTGCAACACCCCGTGTATCTTGGAATCACGGTGGCGAGCGGCGATGCAATATTGCGACTATATGCGTATAAATCTAATGGAGGTTCGGGGTCATCGCATCGGGGTTCACTTGGGTTTTGTGTATGAAATTGCGCTACCGCGCTACGCTGTACGGTAGCTTGCGGTAATACGACGACGCGGGTTCGCGCGCGAGAGTTTCTCTCTTTTTTCGGCCGTCTCGCGACTCTCGTCTCATTATCCGTCCTTAACGGTGCCGTCGCCGGCAGAAAAGAAGCCACGATTCCAAGTCGGTGCGAGCGCGCGCGGAACGCGTGTATCCCCGGACGAGACGACTCGCCACCTCGTCCGGTAATTGGACAGTCGTGGGGATAGCCGCGGTTTACAGGAATAACGCGGCAATTTAGCCGGCCGCTTAAGTCGCTACGCGTTACTTCGTTCGCGCCGACGATTTCGTTCGTTAATCAGCACCAGGTGTCGCGAAATACCGTCTCTCCTCGAATGCGCACCTGCTTGTAAATGCCTAACGTCTATACTCCAATAATTATTTATCAACGTCGCATTGAGAATGGGGGGCACGACAAGTCGACGGCATCCCGACCGCTCCGGCATTCGGGCGTTTTATTATTCATCGATCGTGGCGACGACGACGGCACACTTAGATCTCCTTCGTTTCTATACGCAGTAATTCTTCCTCGCGACGACGCGCGAGGTTGAAACGGTCGCAAGTGCCGGTGTATTTCCGTAATTAAATTCAATCGATGTGAGCGTAATCAACGATATATCATTCGCGGACGGCAAAGGCGATGGTTTTACTCCGTCGCCAATTGCGTTCTTATCCTTATGGTACTACACGTCGTAGATTGAATTTACATCAGTTGCTTCTGGAAACCGAACTTTGTTCCGTGATTACATCCGTTCCAATTCTCGTTTCGAAGTAGCGCGCCGAAGTAGACGCAACAATTCGGATCTCGCGGCGCGTTATCCGTGCCGATGTCGTGAGATATTGCTCCGGTGAGATATCGTCGGTTTCTCGTGTATCATAAAGGGAGTATCGACAAAATCAAACCTCAAGGAACTCTAGGAACGTGACTTCGTAACTAGGCGGCGCGGGCGCGACAAGAGCGAACGAACCCGCGCTCTGTTATCCTTCGAGACTCTGCCTTCGACTCTGTCCTATCCTTCGTCGCCCCGTCGAGACCGATGGACTCCAACCGGGCGACAGGACCCTAACAAATGTCGCGTCAGGATAATTGCGTGCGGAATTCGCCGCTCCCACGACGAGCGTGCTGTTCCTAACGCTGCGGGAGCGACGGCGAGCGACGGCGAGCGACGCAATCCGGGCACGGTTCCTCCTGCTTCCTTCTGCCGACGGAACCACCACAATGGTTCCACGCTTCGTACGTTTATCATACGAGCATGTGCATGCTTACGTATGTATGCGTGGAGGAGCCATCACCTCCCTCGCCGCGGGATGTCCGGCCGGACAGAATGTGGCGAACCGACCGTGACGATTGCCCACCGAGGCATTTTTACACCTACGCTCGCTCTTTCCAGGAATCCATCGATCCCGATCCTCCACACCTTGCGGCGTCTAATCACCGTGACTTCGCCAGCGTATTTTCTTCTAAAACAATGCCGAGGCTTCCCGGAGCGCGTATGCGTGATTTTACTCGGCGCAGTCTACTTCTTGTTGCTTGGAAAGTCGTTAGGATGTTGCGAGAAGAACGTCGAACCGCTCGCAAGAAAGCTAACCTCCGCCGATCGTCACAGATCTTGCGCCTTTTACGATCGCAACGGTCTATTACGAAGAACACTTCGATGAACTTTTATTGAACTGTAGAATGCGCGGTTTCCGTTATACTTTTGATTATCTTATTTCTTTACCTATATTACATTATATCATATAGGGGCTCAAATTGTAAATAATAATTTTACATGGAAAGAACAATTTTGCTGTAGGGTTTCTATTTTGATAATTCATTAAAATTATGTTCAGATCTGTATCTAGCTAAATTTTTAAATATTTTAACAAAATCGTTCTTTTCATGTATAAATTATTTAACCGTTCACAAAATAACGTCTCGTTTCCTTAAACGTTTACAGCTCGAGAAATATTAATACATCGATGTTTCGAATTAAGGAAAAATCAAGATTGCTTATCTATCCTGCAGTATCTGTCGTTAAAATTGAAAGACACTTTTAATACATCCTGTGTAGAAATTCTGTAATTTTTTTTAAACTTAACCGCGTAGGGTTAATTGCTACCTGCAAAGATCAAAAGACCTGAGGCTGCGACAACAATCTTAGAGGTGTCACAGTTCGAGGACAGCGGTTCGATTGCGCTTCGAAATATCCCCGGAGGACGTTCATTAAATGACAGTAGAGTCTGTATGTGGAAAGACACAACCCTCGCGACACCGGTGTCGTTCGGTCGACCAATCAACGTGTCGATCGGCACATTGTGCACCGTGCACCGCGACGATTGTGATTGGCCGATCGGGCACCTTTCTGCCTTCCGCAACCGACAATCGCATAAGTCGAACGTGTTATTCGCTTTGCATACTTGACCGGCGGCGCCCGACGCGGTTCATTATCCATCGTAAACGTGTTTTTTTTTTGAACCGCAGATCGCCATTTTGGATTAATTATCGGTCGACTTGTGCGCGTCACATTAGCGTTTTCCCCTGTGGCGCAATATACAAATTATTTCATCGACCAATCATCGAATGCATGCTTCCAGCAGTAGTACGATCGTGCGCATGAATATTACGAGCGTAATAAATAATTGGTGTTCTCAAAATGGAGAGATCGAGACGCGTTGACAATTTTATTATCATAATTTGTCCTGTTCGCGAGCATCTATCAGCGTGACGGTGTGGCAACCAGGTTTTAATTATTGCCGCATGAAGAATATAATCTTTCCGATTATATGCTGCTCGCGCCGCATAAGCTTTAGAAAGTGTTATCCTCAGGTATTCATTAGCAGCGTAATTTTTCATACTTGTCGGATATGGCCATTTCTGTAATATTAATAACATAATTCAATGAAAGTATTGCTTTCACAGAAAGTGAGATCTTAACTTAATTATGACAAGTGGTCGATTCATTTTTAATCATATGTATGTTATGTATTTTCTGCGTATCTTGAATGGTGATGTATCCTAAACTTTGTGTCCACTAAAAATTGCTCAGAGATCTCGGATAGAGAAAGAATTAACAAATCACATTTGAACAATTCAGTCATTTGACCAAAGCGATTGATCAATTCTTTTTCTGTTCAAAGGTCACCAATCGATTTTTAGTAATTTTTTTCTTCAGATCCGTTGAAACTAGAAATTGCAGTATCTAGGAATAAACTGCATGGCACATGATTAATGAAACTAACAAAATCAGAAACAATATAAAATTGAATGAGTACGAATTAAAATCCAAAATGTAAAGATTAGTGAAAATTTGCAAAAGACGTGAATACAACTCCATAAATGCGCATCAGTTTGGATAAAGGACCAGATAATCAAGGAAAAACAAGAGCACCATAATCAAACTTATATATAATATATAATTTATATATAATTTATAAATAACTTATATATAATTAAATGATAAACAAATATTGGGGCAATAAAAATAATGCACATGTAATTATATAAGGAAAGTCAAGACTGATTTCTAACACCGTAAACACAAGGTTTAAATATCGAGACTTAACAAAAATTATAATGTTTATAATTGCATGGAAATGCATTCTTTCTTAATTTCGTATAGAAATAATTTTTCTACAATACATCCGGTTCGTCTTTCATCAAATTATACGTAATCTTTCATCATCAGGTCTTTGATGCTCCAGTATGCTATATAGGTTTAGGTTCATCGCATTGCACGCGAAGAAATGGTTAATCAGCCGAAATAATCACTCTTTCTTCTTCTTTTTCTTCTTCTTTCGTCCACTCGCTCATTCTCGCGTGCCGGATTTTCGGTTTGCGATGGGTTCGTGCCGGAAAGGTGAATTAACGGGCCAATGAGAAGGGGCGCAGTTAATAAACCAGACATATTAAACGATTATATTAACGCAACCGTCGCCGGAGATTAATGCACTCGCGGCTCTCGAACGTCTCACTCCTCGCAAGCGTGCATCGAGGAAAGGTAGGAGCCGACAAGAAATATGATCTGCATGGTGTGAGCACCATTGCACCGCGGTAGCTTTAAGATAATTACGACCGTATGATTTTTGCGTATCGAAAGGCTATAATAGTTCGGACGACAAGTCGGTTGACTCGAAAGCGGCGCATTAAAAGGAACTTTTTTACTATCACTTTAATCAAGGCGAAACGCATCGCGAAGACAACTGTAATAAATGTTGTGTGTAGAATTATAAAATTATTCGAGAGATCATCGTATAGACGATTATACCGTTAAATGTAAATTAATTTTTAAAAAATGGACTACATCCAATAATGTAAAATAATAAACTATTTGCGATTAACGTGATAATCAGTTTTTTAAAATAATTTAAATAAATTTTTTTAACTCTGATTATATTACACTTATTATATTTCCAAATTATTTTTTAATTATTTTTTGCTTGTATACCATTGAACTTATTTGGCCTATTATATCTTCTATTTGTGATTAGAAATAACATTTTCATTTGAATAATTATAATAATTTTTATTCCGTTGCATCAAATTTTTGTATTCAAGTGTTTTTATTTTTTTTTTGTGCAAATATAATTTATATTATTCGATAAAAAAATTACTTGTAATTAAAATAATTAACAGTAATTTTTGCAGAAAAGATGTTAAAAGCGATCGAAAAATCTTCATGTTCTCGTGAGAAATTTAAACCTATGAAGCAGACGTAAAAAGGAGAAAGTAGGGAGGACGGAGTCTGTGAGAGAGAACGTTTGATTACACGAGAGCAGGTGGACTAGAAGAGAACACGAAGTCGCTCGACTAAGGTAGCGACGTAGGTTTTCTTGGCCCACCCGCACCTACCACTCGTCTCGATGTCACATGTTTATAAATAGTGCATCAACGTAATGCCCGGCGGCTGTAACTACGGCGAAAGATTTACGAACACCGTGTCTTGAGTAGCGGGCAGGCAACGTTCCCGAGAGAAACGAGACGTTCTCTGAACGCGGAAAGGAATTCGGTGAGAGATGTAATAACGAGGTTGAGCGACTCGCGCCTGGTTAGGCGTTACCAATGGTTCCTGAAATGTTCCGTCTGGCTAGAGATCGTCGGAAGTATTATCTGGAGTGATCATGTTCGCACATTATTACGCGTAAGAAACATGATAGAAGATTTCGTTACATGTCGAGTTTTCTCAAAGGATTGGACTACAATTTTTTATTTCGTTCTCTTGAAAGTTGATTGACAGATGAATTGACAGATTTGTAATAATTATTTCAAGTAAAACAAAGACTTACATTAACAAAGTATTTAATAATTGTTCAACAAAACTTTAGTTAAAGAATTCAACAATTCATCCAACTTGTTAAAGAATTTGATCATTTAAAATAATTAAAAAATATGATACATCCAAATATCTAAATTATATCTGCGTAGATCCCAGTGGTACGATAAGTATGACTTAACTGGACCTAACGCGGACGATTTTGGAATCGTGAAAGTACGAAAATTATAAAGGTATCTTCGACAACAACGTAACGACATATGTTTCATGGACCATGGTTTTCTCAATGTGTGCTAGCTATTTCGGCTATTTGCGACGTTCACTTGTGTCGGACGTGCTCCCTCGTGTCTAATGTCGTGCAATGCGAGCAACGTGTTCGTGATCTCAGTCGAAATTCACGTCCGTGGTCTAGTCATCATCGTCGGAATTCGTAGCTCGACGGCGCCGATCGTCTCCAATTAGTCGCGCGTTTACAAATCGCGCGGTCCGAAGATAATTAATAATACGTAAAAACATCGCTGTTGTCGACAATGTAGAACGGATTGCGTACCGACGATAGCGATCTAAATTTAGTACGTTTGGATGCCCTCGGTGACGTAGGGAATCGGACAAAGTATCGATCGTAGTCGAGAATACGGTCGGAATTCTAAAGCACTGCTAATTTCCTGAAGATTATTTGTGTGTATGTCAAAATGGATAAAATATGTATATAGATACTAAAATAGTATAGAAAAATAGATGCTGTGATATAACCAATTTAAAAGAAAAAGATTATAATCTTTTCAAAACAACAATGGGTTGAGAATCAGTGCAATACACATAATACGCATATTAGTTATAAAAACATTTTAATTGGCGTGAAGATGGCATTACAATACAAAAGGGAACGTTTTGTTAGCTAAACTTTTTTTTTCTTTTTAACCAATAATTTCAATTTAGTCGAAACATTCCCGTTTGTATTGTAATGCCATCTTCACGCCAATTAAAATGTTTTTATAAATAATATGCGCATTGTGAACTTGATTCCCATTAACAGTATATTGTTATTTTGAATTATCGGGAATCAAGATTTAGTTTTTATTCATAAAAATAATACAATTTAATTTATTTTTAAACGATATATTAGAATTAAATAATATTAGATTATTTATCTTGGAATATGCATATAACAATTGATTTTATGATATATCAAAGTATACAAAGATGCATTTATTTCGAGTACTACTTTTATGATATAATTTTTATCTACACGTATTATACGAAGTCACGTCTGTCATATTTGTTTCTCGTAATAGTCAAAGTTTAAGAGAAAACACGTATATTTCTTCGTGCAACACGATGAATCGCCTATTTTAACGATTTCTTAGATCTTACTCGGTACGACATGAACGGGCACTTAAATTTGACGAATGTGACGAATGCAAAAGATCTCTATCGTATAAAATGGCGCAGACGAAACAATCGAGCGAAACATATCAAGTTTAGAGGAACGTTGCATCGGAGCTGAGAAATGTAGCACGAAGTGCACGTTAACGAACATTCTCTTTGGGCGAATTATATATGTAGACATTCGTTACGTTAATGGAATCCTTGCGACTATATAGTGATATACAACGCAGAAATAATAGAACTCGTAAATTGGCACATGCCTCAACAGAATCCAGTTGAGGTATGATTCGAGTGAGTTCAAAACGTCATCAAACATTAATCTCTGATTATTTTAAAATTTGTTATAATATTTTCAAGATTTATAAATCATGTTAAGATCATGCAAAACTTTCTATTAATCATAAATTCTGACGAATTTTAAAATATTTTTTCTTAGTAAAAACTTTACAAAAATTATTAAAAACTTTATAGAGCTTGTCATCACAAGTTTTTTGACATTGAACATTTTATTAAGATAATTTTGTAGAAATTGATTGCAGAAAGAGATTTAATTACTATATAAATTTACATATTTCATATTGAATAATATAATGTTAAATAGCAGCTATCCACAAGTACTTATATACTAATAAATTAATAATTAAAACTTCACTATTTAAGATAATTATTTTTTAATTTTATTAGGTAGTATAAATAGATCCGATTTGAAGATAGAAAAGATAGAAGACGATTGATAATTCCGAGATATTCTTCATGGTATTCAATGCAAATGTAATTTCGTGTTTTTTTCTGCGAAATTACAATCATTTTCCATCATAGAGATAGAACACTTGTAAAAGTTCTAATAAGTCTCGGGATTAAATCATGGAGAAGGTTAAAAGTACTTGATCGTCTGTCCAATAATCTCGCAATCCATTTTACTTATGATCGATGGGGCGCTTTAACTCGGCGAAACGCCATTTCTCGCAAACGAGGGCGACTGAAGAGCCGCTTAAAGCGGACGCGACGATCTCCTTCCGTAGTCACTAAATCATGCGATTCTAAGCTCACAGATGCAAGTTTATAAATGTATCTCCCACGCCCTCCACTGTCTGGCCGGATTTCTCTTTTTGTACTCCTTCCAACACCCGCTCTCGTCTAGTGATGTCTTTCGCTTTCTTGATTCTCTGTATTACATGCGAATGTTTTGAAAGGGAAGATTAATCTGCGTTTTCCTGGACATGTGATATTTACACTACCGGAGAAGAGTCACGTGTAAAAGAAATACTTTTTTAAATGCAAGTCCGAAGATATATTTAGTACAAAAAAGGAAAATATATTTCTTGTTAAACAAAAGGAATGTGAAATTAGAATATTTTCATGATTACTATAGAAAACATACCTGAGTTTTCTTTCTTTATACTTAAATATGAAAAGTTTCTTTCTGCAAATTTTTATTTTTTTTTTTGTACATTATTCTTATATCAAATTTTTAAAATATGATTTAATATTATCATTAGTTCTAATGACGAAATATATTATTCTATCGAAATCAGTTGTAAATATTATCGAGAATATAAATGTTAAATGTTAATGAATAATAAAAATAAGAAGAAGAAAATGTTCTTCTAAAATAAATAAATTAGACACAATATTAGATCGAGAAATCAGAAAATTTTATATAATTTTCTATGTTTGAAGCAAGTAAATTGATCAACGTCAAGTTTGAAGCATAATAAAGATTTAAAGTCAGTTTAATTTGACGTGCTATCCCTTCACCCTGAAGAAAATTAGAATACGCAGTCGAGCGGCGGTGTCAGTTATATTAATGAAATGATAATCGATGTGCTTAAGGGAAATAATTACAAGCGGTATAGTTATCGTAGCTGCGCTCTCTGCCATCGTCGGAGAAGATCCACCACGTTAAGAGATGACAACCGGCTCTCAAGCCTGCAAACGTTGCCGATCAGTTAATGACATTTATGACAGCCGACTGTAACTCTTAAGGGGTATCGGAGAAACGCGTTCTCTCCGTCGTGTCGAGAACGTTAAAGTGGCTCGTGGAAAACGTCCTCCGAGAGTTCATAACGAATTAATTACACATGGGAAAGAGAAAGAGAGATCGAATTTCTTATAACTATCTTGAGTTTGTCTGCCCTTTTTATTGATTGTTTTATTAATTTTAATTGTGCACATAGAGTTGCACTGGCAGAGCCACTATTCTGAATTTTTTAGTTTCAGTTGCACTACTCTTTTATGAAAAGCGCTTCCAGGACGTATATATGAAGGTGATCCTATACGATCAATAATATTGTCTAATAATATTAACTAATATACTGACAATATTACTGATCGTATGTGGTTAATATTGATGGATTGACATCGAATATTGACGGTGATCTGGATTTTGATTCTCGAGCATCAGTATCGCTTTATTATTGGATATCACAGTATTTTCATAGTACAATAAATAATGTATCTACGTAAAACTAAAGTGAAATATTCTTAATAATACTGATCATGTAAGGTTGTAAAAATATTGAAAATATTGCATATTATCAGTATTACTGATTCAATAATACTGATCAGTATTATTGACTGATATATATATATAGGTCACCTTAATAGAAGCGATGTGAAATAAGATTCCCTCGATTTCCGTTTAATAATATATAAGATAAGATAAGAGACAGTGGAGTCGAACGGATATATCAAACTTTTATACAATTATACAAATGCGATGGATATAATTGTGGATAAAAGTTTTATACATTCATCCCATTCGTATTTCTTATATAATCCCAATTTCACGTGTTGAAACATATTTCTTGGATAAATAATTACTACTTGATATTCAAATATGATAATAAATTCCTCATTTTTCCTAATCATTTTTTTTCAAAAGATTCAAGAGGTTTCCATTTTTTTTTCATTTTTCAACTCCATAGTAACAATTGACTTCGTTCCAAGCACGTCGCCGTTCCAGCATCCGAAATCTTTCCGGCTCGTCGACTTTAATTGACCAGGGGGTGGTTCACATACTGTTGGACATTCACTCGGAATCATGCAACAAGGAGCGAGGCTGTTTGCAACGCGCGACGCGTGTGAAAATAGACGCTCAATGCCTCACAGTCATGCAGACGGTAGACGGCGGCTGCCAACACGACTACCGGCGATGCCTGCGCGATGCTTGACTGTTATGAGCAGCTATAATAACAGTGACCAGTTGCTGCAAGGAGGAACTCTCATTAATGGTACACCCGTGAGACTATGAATCGTGGCAATGGTGGAAACGCAACGCTCTGAACGGGCTGAGGTCCGCATGGCGGTCTGTGAACGCGGATGAATGTACTCGCGCGTGTCTCTCCCGCGCGAAAACTCGTCGCCCTCGTATCATGCCGTGACAATAATAGCTGGTGCGAATGGTCGACTCGCGGTTTGCCCGCGTTCACGGGAAACGATCTTACCAAATTGTCTCGAAAATTGCTATAAATCAACACGAATATTCTCCCACTAACAAAGGGATACCATTAATACTGATGTCAGCACACTTACATAAATATTCGCAGAGATGAGGTGGAGATAATAATTTTTGCTGAAGAATTGAGGCGCTAAATATAATGAATACGTATTAAATGGTGCATCAAAGCAACGCATAAAATATATACAATAGATACATAAAAGTTTACATCTCGGAATGTATCTTTTAAAACGTATAATTTTACGCACTAAAATATAATTTTAGTGTAATTAACTAAATATATAATTATATATATATATATATATACTAAATGCTTTATATATATATATATATACTAAATCTAAAAATTGCAGCTGAATTCTATTTAAGAAATATTCCCTTTCAATTCTTTATTTATTTATTTAAATGTAACGCCGTACCACAAATAGTAAATAAAAGATGAGAAATATCAATTTTCAATTATCTGTATTTTGGTTTAGTCCGTGAGACGCTAAAATGATGCAACGTTTCTTATTAAAGCTGAAAACGTATGGCTCAAAACGGTAAGCGAGTTCGGAGATTCCATCAGAGTTACGAATAACGTAAGAGATCACTAATGCCGCAGAATGGCACTCGCCACAGCTCCTTTATCGATGTAAACAACTGCTAAAATCACCGTAGACGCAGTACACTGTGCCAAAGTGCCGTCTTATTTTTGGAACGCGCTCAGCGTCATGGCGTCTCACGTCAGCACGCCCTCGCTTGAGCCACCAGTGTCTAGGTGTTAGCAAAAAGTGCCAACAGACAAGAGTCTGTCCCCGTCTAAACCGACTTCATCTTGGATGAGAATATAAAAGAAACAAATATGGCGTCCCGTCCATCACTTAAGGCCGGTTTCATCACTCCGATTAATCTAATCGGTCGATTAAGTGTCAGTCGTGATTGATCAAGTCTGTTGAACAACAAATGCGAATTGGATAGTTCGAATATAACAATCGACTTTTAATTCACATATCGGTCAAAGAATTGTGTAAATAAAAATCGATGTTTTTACTTTGTGCAACTTTCAGTTTATGGACTTGCAATAGTTATTCAAATCAGTTGATGTCTTATTTATTAAAGAAAATAGAAAATAGTTCAGTCTGCTTTGCATTTTATTCCAGTTACGAACAAACGTTTTTCTTTTACAATTTCATACTATAGGTAACGAGAAAATTAGAAAGATCGTTTGGCTCATACAATATGTTTTGTCGCATCTTTGCATTTCTTTTTTAACAGCATTGATATGGTGTTTGATTTCCAAAGTCACAAACATAGTTCTACTTTCGCGGGAAACCAATATAACGTTTACGAGTACACATAAAGAGACGGTCATAAATCAAATGCTTGAAAACGAATGAAAGGATAGGGATCGACCGGTTTGCAACATATGATACGTTAAGACATAGCGTGCCGCATAAATCGTGTTTATATCGTGTCAAAATCAATGTTTGACAAGTCATTTTTTCAACTTCTTTAATTTTATAATTTATGACGGTAAACCATGAACGCGAAACTTGAGTGACAAAACGAGTACGCGACAATAAAATGAGAGGTCGATTAAAAAGCGAAATTTGTCGCCAATGTTGCGTGAAGTCAAACTATTTAATGCATATAGAAATGATTTATTACAATTAGAAAGGACCTACTTTGTCATTCGATCACTGTAAATTTTTAAAAGCGAGAAAAATAATTTTATATATTATAAAATCCAGAATGATAAAGTAATTAAAAATTTTATTGAGCTAATTTAAAATAATGAAGGGTAATAACTTATGAATAATGAATAAGATGTTACATTTTAGTGATAGTAAAAACAATTTTAGATTTATTGTCTATATTAAAAATTAATTCTTGGCAATTAATGTTTAACTATCTAATTTACCTAAAAAAGAAACAACATTATCGAAAGAATTTCGCAATAAAGAGGTAACTTACAAATGTTTATGTTATATTGCATCTTTAGTTCGAAATTTTATAACAAGGAGATAATTTTCATCAGTTGCAAGAAATGTTACAGCTTATGGATAGAATACATTCTGAAACGAGAAAAAAATCCTTACTTTAATACTCTGATGGGGTTGTATAAATTATCGATGGTCATAAAAATTAAAAGTAAAAGTTGGGTTTACCTAATTAATTATAGTATGATATATAAAAATAACGAAAAAAACTTCTTTAATTTTCTTTTTAATTTTATAGCCTTAATGACATTTTCACTACATAAACTAAACCAACCTGTTCCACTTTTATGCGTTTTATATAATACAATATAATTTATCATTCTATCGCGCACATATATATTAACGTCGCCACGCGACGTGAAATCTGCGGAAAAAGATTAGAGATTGAAGTATTTAAAAGACATTTATTATTGGGAAGGGAACGCGGGATAACGGCACGCTCGCTAGTTTACGCATATTGGACGTCGACCAATTTAACGTAAATGTATCTAACACGCATATCAAGCGTGACAACTATTTCTTCTCTAACAATTCTCTACGTAGTTGGCGTCTAAATAATGTCCGGACTAATGTGCATCATTGAGCGCGACAGAACCTGTATTTGATCCATCGATACCAGGGACAAAAATCCACGAGCGATTATAATCTCATTACAGACGACTGTTTTGTAAGTTTCCTTACATCTCGTAATTATAACATATTCGATCGTTGTTTTAACGCGCATTTATCAAGTTCTAACGGTCATTATTTTGCAGCTTGTCACGATTATGTGTCGTTAGGACATTTTTTTCGATCGAACTTTGTGTTTGCCTTATTTGAAACAGGTTCAATTTAATTTTTTTCAAATATATGAGCTCGACACGGTTTGATTGGCACAAAAACATTGTTATGACGATCGTTGATGACCCGTAACTATTTCAAAGTACACATAAAATTTTATTTCATTTAACATAATTTCTTTCTGTTGGTGATTAACCCAAATTGATATGAAGAAAATTGTCGGGAAATATAGGAGCTATAAACGATGCATGACTTCCAAGTTAATACCCGAGCTATTTTTTACTTGGCAAATTGGATTTTAAGTATCGCTCGCAATATATCCGCGCAAATCTGACAAAGTGGTAGTGCTAAAAATGAAAAACAAAACGGAGAACACATCTAATTTGCAGATATTCTTATCTATAATTTTACAGATTATCCTAAATTTATCCGCAGCGTAACGATCCTCTAATTAAACGAGACATTTTACATAATTTACTGTTTCGTCTGGACGCTCTTTTTTACGACATGTCACATCATTTAATGAACACTTTTGTACTGCATGGCGTTACTATAACGAGCTAGTATATTATTACACTAATGATCCAATAATTATACCAAATGCCTTGCCGTTATTACGGCGCTGATCCTCAATATTATCTCTTCAATACATCTTTAACTCTTCTAAGCGGATAGTACCATTGCGGTATAGGTTTTATTATAAGTTTTATATTACTCATACATTTTATATAAGATATATTTTCTTTTATATAAATTATATATATGATACAAAATACTTTATGTCAGAGATGTATATCTAAAAAGTATATTGAATCATTGCAAGTAAAATGCCGGATACGGAACTGTTTCTTCTTTGTGCAACGAATTCACATACATCATTTATTTTTAAATCTGAAATAAAATATCTAATATAAAAAAAAAATTCAACGATATGAATTCTTATATATGATATATAATTATATAATAAATACGATTTAATAATTAAATGTAAATTCAAACAAAACACTGAGTATTTCGACTTTATCGATTTGTTTGCTGCCATCAAACGCGATCAGGGCGAATTGTTTCAGGGACTCCAGCGACACCGAGTTAATTGACTTCGCGTTTTCATTGTCCAAGTAGTCACGATCCATTTAACGTGGTTTATTTCGGGGCGACGCGGCGCGCTTCGCGCGGTTAAGCGCGTCTGCCATGTGGGTGTTGCCGCCGGTGAATTCTCCGCTGTTTACTAATTTTGACAATTCCCCGCGTTGTCATGCGACGCCACGTTAATTACATTGCGTTCTCGACCTCTATTGTGTCCGATACGACGCGACGTTCTTCGTGGTCGAGCGCGACGAGTTATACTGTTGTTATACAATTACGAGGATACGTTTATTTCATTATCGAGTTTCTGTGCATCTTTGGGACATGCACAGAATTCGCATTGTTATTTTCAATTAGAAGCACATATTTCGCTAAAATATAAAATGTTAACAGTATGTATTTTCACGTTACGGTTTCTAATCATTAAGTATTAACGATTGTAGGTTGTTACCACAATTTTAGGCCATTATTAAAGCTGAATTCTATTGCAATCAAATACAAGATTTCATTAATACAAATTTTTAAAGCATTACATTTATACGTGTTCCAAATCTGTCAAGTTAATTCTTACATTCCCGAGTCAAAGTACACATTATGAATCAGTTCGAAATGGATACCGATTGTAATTATTCAATTTCTTCCCAGAAAATATAATCTAGAAATCTAGGGAATAATTGAACAATTCCGATCGAAATGCATTCCTAATACTTTCATAATACATACTCAGATAATATATGCAGCTTGAATTGATTTCTAGCTCGATTATCCGCTTAGAAGGATATAAATTTTTAAACAATGCAAATGAGTGGAAACCGCCATATTTGGCGACAAAGATGAATCTTCGTGCTTAATTATATTTATTCTGAATTTATACAATTTCCAGTTCAAACAAACCGTGCGCTTATTTGTTAATCTTAAAGTATAGTCTTAGACTTTAAACTGAAGCTAAAGTAAACTTCTGATGGAAAAAAATTCCATCAAAGAACTAAATCATTTACATCTCACAATTTTCTATTTTTGTGCACATTATGTCTGAGAAAGAAAAACAGATATTACAATTCCAATATTTTCTTCCTTGATTATAAGTATTTATCGATCGTTTCTTCCTTTCTTCGTTTTATTTAAATTTTACGACAATACAATCGCGAACCGGAAATGCAGCTATACCTAACAATTGTATCATATATCTATCGTGTGGGTGTTGCCGGTAAATCTTATGCGCGTAATATGTCGCACGCCTGTGTCACGCGTACATCCCGTTGACAATGGAAGTGACGTGCGTGTCCTGAGTCGTGCGTATACGTGGGTATAACGTGTCACGGTGTTGCGACAGCCACATCATCGGACGCACCCTGAAATCGAGAAGGAACAGCCTGGCTTCACGCGACAGTGTGCCTCTCTTCATAAATTCGTCGGCATGACCATGACAGCCGGCTAAAGCGGTCCTCGTTCGTAATAAGCGCGGAAGTTGTCACACGAGACGTTACAGTTCTCCTTGCTATCTACGATATGCAAACGTGGACAATATTGAATTATATAATATTTAGTGACTCATATTTTTGGCCGTACACATTCTTAGGTATATAACTGATAGAAATTTTATGTGCGATATGAGTTTTCTGTTATAGAAATATATATGATTTAGATAAGTTAAATCTCAACAATCGTTCAATATTTAAATGATTATATTTAATATTCCTTGTAATTTCATATATTTAATATTCCTTAATAATTGCATTAATTGCTAATTTTATTTGACTTTAATCACTTTGCATTAAAATTTTTTTTTCAAATGCTGTAACAGACATGAAAAATTAATTTTAATATTAACAGACAAAGATCTAATGTTTATTCTGAATTCCGAGATAAATTTTCATTTCTGGAGTTAATTATTTATCATTATCTTTATGGTGTGATTGGAAGTAATTTTTTAGCTAAGTAAGAATCCATTTATTCCATTTTCTTTCTTCTGTTTCTTTTTTTTTTTAATTTCATAATGTTCCACTGTTTCATAAGAAACTAAACATCTTATTCCAGTCGTAGAAAAAGAACGAGCATACTGTTTCGTGCGAACAATATCGGTTGGCGCGAGCCGGAAGAATAAAAAAGTTCAGCAACGGAGAGATGATGCATGCATTTAGAAGAGAGCTACGTCTGGAACACTCGGGACTGTTTGAGAATAACAGATGCTTGCTTCTTTTTCGTCAGTCTCTGAATACAAAAAAATTCTTCCTCTCTCTCCGGGTTTCTGCCAAAATCGCCTAAGGAAGACTTAATAGAGTTTTGTGTAATTTTCTTTGTTATGCCTAGCAATCGTAATTCTACACGTCGAAGTCTGTTTAAATGAAATATTCTATTTAATTCATAAACTCTTTATTAAATTAGCAAATGAATTTAATAAGGAAAGTGCAAAATATTTATTATAGAGGAAAAACGATTTTATTGAAGTAATATATATATCTATTAATCTATTAATCTAGTTATAAATACAAATCTGAAAATACAATTTTATTGGAGTCATCAAAATAATTGTGGAACACTCAAGCTGACTGCTAGAATGTCAAAACTTTTTGCAATATCGTTCGCTCATTTTGTTTAAGTTTTCTACATAATAATAATTATTTTAATAGTCTTACTAAATATTTTCAGATTTATCTTTTTTAAATCTATCCATCCAATGGCGCAACATCCCAAAGGGACAAGGCCTACCTCTCATGAAATTTTCATAACAATGGATTATTTTCCGTAATTAGCCTAATATCCAACCTCCAACCTGGAGGGATTTGTTCATCCACTGATATATGGAACTTACAGTTTAACCGAATCCAAACGATGCTGGTGATCAAAAAACTCATAATCACCGGATGAAGTCATTTTCGACTTCTTAATGTGAACAATCGCGTATGTGGGCGCAAATGGGATCGAACCCGGATCTACAGATCGCGAATCAATTGCACTGAGCCACTCGATGCTCACCTTTTTTAAATAAATACTTCAGCAAAATTGTTATTTCTTTCCATGTATGAACAATTACTCTGATTATAAATAATATTATTAACGTTTATTATATTGATATAAATGTATTTTATGTTATATCTTTATTGCATCAATTTTATTTAAAAGTTTGATTTTACGATATATGAATGATTTGCTGAAAAAACGAAATGTATAAATATAGACTAACAATATATAAACGTGCAATATAGCTTGTAGTAATGGGATCACTGTTATCGAACTATTGAACTTTTCTCAAATTAAATGTTCATCGTCTGCCGAGAAACTGAAACACTGAAAGGAAAACAGAAAGGGAGAGAGAATAAGCGAGAGAACGTTTGGCTCGAGACGTGCAGTCTAAGTTTGTCACAAACGCCGGACAATTCTGATATATTAGTTTCATGCGCGGTTACATAACTGAGCACGAGAGAGTTCTTCGGCTCCTCGCATATTCGACGTCAGGCGCTGTCGCCGCGGACGAGGCGTCGACGTGGTCCTCGTCGTCGTCGTCTACCGCCTCGTCGTCGTCGTCGTCGTCGTCGTCGTCTTCGTCTTCGTCGTCGTCGTCTTCGTCTTCGTCTTCGTCGTCTTCGTCGTCGTCGTCTTCGTCGTCGTCGTCTTCGTCGTCGTTGTCGTCTTCGTCTTCTAAGGTCTGCTGCATTTGCATTCTGCTAGCGTCGTCGTGTCTCAGAAATACGCATGCGACACCATACGATGACCTTAGTACTGCTGCCTCCGCTCCGCTGGGACTTTGATAGATGCCATAGGTGCATAAATTCCGCTCTGCAGCCAATGATGGGAATTTTGATTGCAGCACGTTCGTTAGTACCGAAACACGATATCATTAATCGATGACCCCAAAGGTTCGTCTAATCGAAATGCTTATCACCGACGTTTACGAGATAGGTATGATAAAGTCTACCGCATCGATAGGTCTTTATTGAATGCATCGTAACGGAAATTAATGAAAAATGTGAACGATGATTGCTATGCGTTGTAACGGAAATTGATAAAAAATGTGAATGATGGTTTCCAGAATTATCGTAGAGAACGAACATGTGCGTTAGATCTTCCGCGATAGATTAATCTGCAGCTTATATTACTTTTTTAAATGTTCGGGAAGATCTTGCGTGCTTGGCTGATGGTTTATTTTCGTGTCACGAAATCTCGATCACGATATGCGCTTGTAAAATTACTGTAAAGGCAATGATTACATGCAACGATTAATTCAGACGCATATTAGTATCGTGAGAAAGTATTAGTTTTTATCGATTCCTTTTGTGCTGCTTAGATTATAAATTAAGTTTGAAATAAATATTATAAGAGTATAGTAATTTAACAATTAACATATCTAAAAAAAATATATTAATTCGAAGAAAAAAATATATTTTTAAATAGTATATTTTGCATAATAATGAAAATAAGAAAAATGTCTATCTAGTAATATCTGTCTAGAGAATAAATATGCACAAATATGAATTAGACAGAAACATACGCGCGACAGACGCAACAGACAGACCCTGTTGTTTCTTCAAATGTGACATGACAATCTGACTTGTCTGATACTTGCAGAACATTTCTTGTGCTCGCTGTTTTATACCGATGCAATAAAAGATTTTTAAAAATACGAAAAAAGCTGACTTTTTTTTAGAAAGCTCTTTAAATAATTTTTTTAAATAGTTTCTTCACTTAATGATACAAGTTTTTATTTGAAAAATAAAAAAAAATGAAATTTTGTCAAAAAATGATATCAAACATTCAAAATAATTTGCAAGAGGGACGTATGACACTCTGATTAGACTAATCGCGAATAATCTTGACTACAACGAATAGGAGGCAGTGGGAGGTGTCGGGCCTTCGCTGTTTCGTTCGAGACAACATGACAGTTTGGCATGATGGCTACATATGTACTATTGTTCGTTCAATCTGAGGCCACCCACCTCAGACATATTACATACAGTGGAGCTGAAGGATGAAATGGAGACAAGACGGACAGCGAAAGAAGGACTTTAAAGAGGGAAGGTTAAAAGAAGAGAGAGCGAAATGTTTGCTACGAAAGATTAAAGAAGACGATAGTAATCCGCTCGTTTTGTGCTTGATTCAGAATCAAGCCGTATAATATCGTCACTATTATCACTTTCTCTCACCCCCGACATCTCGTTTGATATATGACAGATAATATGAAAGAATAGTTATCTTTCCCTTCTTTGCTTCGTCTTTCCTTTACTATTTTACTTACTTTTGCAGCAACTGACGGAAACATTCTGCAATTATTAATAGAATATGTGATCAATTCACGTCCAAATCAGATTAAAGTAAATGATTAAAAAGGTTCGAACATACATTCCATACATTCCTATTTATCTGTCAAAATATGGCAGTGGAATGCCTATGACTAGATTATAGATACGCCAACAAAAATTAGGTAACTTGACGCGCGTTATTATCTATTATTCTTTTTTGAATTTTCGAATGCTGTTGATTTTACGTAGAAATTTACCATATTAAATTAATTATTAAAATAAAATATCAAGATAGCAGATTTGTCAACGAGTTGCCATGGAGTAAATAATTCTCCTTTTATGCTTCAATTTGTAAATTTGATTTATAAATTTATGAAAACTAATCCTTTTGTATTAATATCTACTTTTAAATATGTTATTCTATTTTAAAAATTAAATTACTATTTTATATATTTATTAGAGAGAAATATATTAATTCATTGATCACTTTCTTTTTCTAATACAGATCATATATAATACGAAAAATGTATAGCTGTACATAGTTAGTCACACTCAACGAGAATATTACATTAGTTCAAAACATATTGCACACTTTGTACAACATGTTACTTCAAATTTTCTATTTTGTAATTCAGCAGACGCTGAGATATCACGAGTTTATTCTCTTAGTGCCAGTACATACGACGACATCACGCAAATTGATCCAAAAACATTATATGTTTGTCGGATATGAGGCTCAACATTTCTGGAAATACGTGCATACTGACGCACATGCAGTGCCGTAAACATCGCGAATATTTTATCGTATGGCGAGGGACATTACATTGCCAGATACGTCAATGCCGACGATTTCACCGTCCGTCATGAGCATCCGTTGCTCGTAAGAATTCCTCGTGACTACCTCGAGAATCTCGGTGGATTTGCAATACGATGTTTCGCGAGCTGTTTCGTGCATCTTGTACTCACGCGACAGAATTACGTGTTACTCGACACTTTGTTTGTCGGACAACGTAGCTTTGCGTGTATGACTCACTCATCATCCAACTTGTCACAATTTTGGGTCGATCCTGCCCCGTACCGCTTATTAGTCGCTCTTGCTAATGCGACTTGTCGCGGGACAATGTACGACACGAAACTCGTTTCATTTGATTACTTTATTTAGGCGAACAAGGCAGGAAAGATGAGTAATATACTCGGGAGAGAAACGTCATAACTCATAAGTTATATTTCACGACGGAACAATGCAAGTGTTGTAAGGATTATGTTCAAGACACTTCCCCCTCCCCCTCCTCTCTCTCTCTCTCTCTCTCTCTTTCTCTCTTTCTTTCGCCAAATATAAGTGAATTACTTCTTCCCTTTACCTTGCCATCTTAAATACTTTCCCTTTCAATTTTGGATCGTTATATGTTTCGTTCTCCTTTCACTCTGGAATCCGCATTCACCGTGCATTTCGTGATGCTGCAATGTATGTAATTGCGCATGATACGCCACCATTGCATTCCGTTGACAAGACAATATAATTTTCACGATGCCACTGCTTTTAAATATCAACGACTAAAGCTGCAATTTGAGCTGTTCTATTGACGACAGTGATATTGCCATCCTGCGAGCGGCGCCTGGTTAACAGCAATCGTTGATTGAGACATGCCACCGTCATTTGAGAATAGGTATCCCGTTCGTGGTGTCGAAAGAAAGCTTGTCGCATCACTAGCTTGAACACGCGATTCCGATTTCACAATCGCTGGACAAATCTTGCATGGACACGTTGAAAACGAAATATAAAAGGATCATTAGATAAATTAAGATTATAAAAAAATTTATATTAAAAAATCATGAGCTAAATCAGGATTAAACATAATTGTCGCGACATTCGCTAATTTACTTACTAATTTACTTGAAAGGTGATGACTATTAGTTTTATCGTAAAAAATGTGTGTTTAATAAAATTCGTTTTAAAATTCGTAAACTATTCGATAAAAATTTCGATATTTATACTTGATTCTAAAAATTACAGAATTCTATTATCAAATATAAATGAATAATGTATTATTTACAATAATCACTTTTTCTATAGACAACTTAACTTAACATTTTAAAATTGCCGTATGTTAAAAGTAAAATGTATTAAAAGTGTCATACGTGAATTTGATTTTCTATAATTTATTCAAAGTTCTTCTATAACTGGATGAAAATAATTAGAAGGCTATCGATAATGATATCTCAACTAGATACTGGAAAGCAATTTCTCTCGGTTAATCCTACGATCTCATGTTCCATCAATTATCTTTCTGTTAATCATAATTTATAAAAAAAAAAAAACGAACTAATCGCGATAATTAAAGACGCAATGCGATCAAAAAATGATTCCTTATTTTTGTATTATTTTTCCTAATATCATTTTACATATTATTCCTTTTCTCTCTCATGATCGAAATCGATATTCATCGCTCAGTAATAAGCACTGAAGAATGCTTGGGAAGATACAGGAGAGGGGAATGACGAGAATGACATTTATAATCATCGTACAAAAGACGCGTGGAAAAAGTCCCGGTGCACTTTGTACAGCTCAGTTGTGACTTACGTAAGCTTATGTGAAAGAGGGATAATATTTCTGCGCGTGTCATGCGACGAGACGACTGCTCAGACGGGCGATGCAACGCGACGCGACTTACCACCCACGCGAGTGGCGGCCAACAGTGGCGTTCTCCATTTGTCTATCCGCCCTGTCGTCCGTCTTGCCAATCGCGGAATAGCGTGACCGACGCAACGTACCTCTATTCCCCTCGTCGTCGATGACGTATATGTCGTTTCGCGGCGACGGCGCGGTCCGTGCGAAATGTAACAATCATCGCTCATTCCGCGGAGCGAGTCGCGTTTGACCCCCTTCCGCTTCTCGTCGCCGTCGCCGTCGTTGTCGTCGTCGTCGCCGTCGTTGTCGTTGTCGTCGTCTCGTTCGCGTTAGACACACGCGGCCACGTACGTGGCTGACGATTCTTCGCTACTATTTCAAGCGACCCGCGGAAGCGAGTCCGCGGTGGAGTCTATACGAGAGCGTAGTGTTGGACCTTGTCCAGGGCGATCGTCCAATCGCCCGCGGAGATTATTAGCACGAGTGCGCGGTTAACTGATTGTCGCTGGACATTCCGCGATTTCGCGACACTACATCAAGAAAAATGTCTTGAATTAATTAGTTCTGGTTGAAAATGAATTAATCAGAATTTTCTGATTAAATTTAATATTCTAATTTTCTAGTTCATCCATTTTCAACCAGATATTTTTTCAGTGTAGTAATAGTAAATGTTAAAAATTAAGTACATTATAAAAAGATATCTGTTGTCAGTGATGTTGAATTTGGACATCTCACCGTTATTATGAAATTATTAACATGTTACTTACTATTAATATTGATATTATTGTGAAATATCTCACAAACCCAAAACTTCAATAAATTCAAGTGACTAAATAAAAAATCAAAAAAAAAATTAATTTGAGTTACTGAATATTAATCTTGTTATCAAAATAATAAGTAATCTTTATGTGTTCAAATATTTTTCAGCCAGATCGAACGGAAGGACTTTTATTCTTTGAATATTGTTATCCACCAATAGTTTATAGAATAGAATTTCTACAAGGCTATCTTCACTCTGAGAGGTCATGTGTTCTCATCGAGTTTCGATAAGATTGTCGCGAAACGGATATGGAACGTGTTGAATTCTGAATCTGAGGATGCACGCATCTCGGATTCATCGTCGTATATAAAAGCATGGAGAGAGTCGTACGAACACAGAGTAGAGATACGACGAGGCTTGGAAAGAGCCAGACGTCGTCGGCAATAACTTGTTGCACCCAACCACTTGTTGCACGCCTCTCAAAATTCTTCACGCCTCGCCGAGCAATTTTACCGTAAATTGCCTCTTCGGGAAAAAAATCTCTTTCTCTCTTTCTTTCATTTTCTTTCTCTCCTCTTCCCCCCCTCCTCTCTCTCTCTCTCTCTTTCTCTCTCTCTCTCCCTCCCCTGTAACGTATCTCATCGAGACAGGAAGACTGGCCAGCTACAAGCGTGGCTCGTGATATCGCGAACAGGAAAAGCCGAGAGGAAGTTAATAGACAAACGTAAATAAATTGAGATTTTGTTACGAGAACCTGATTCGCGGACAAGATTCTTTATTCTACTTACCATCTTTGCAAGATTTCCTTATATACGTTACAATTTATGTCATAATTTTGTCCTAATAATTTGATCTTAGGAAGGAAACAAATTTTGAATTTTTTACTTTATGTTTTAAAACATACATTCAAAAAAAAATATAGAAAGAGTAAGACAATAATGATATAAAAAATAGAAAGAGGAAGACAATAATAGATTATAATATTTATTTAACGTGCAAAAATTTTGAGAATTAAATATCATTTTCCGCTGTATTCCAGAAAAGAAACAATTATTTCGTTTATTAGAAATTCAATATAGAAAAATGTCAGATAATAAATATTACTTCCATTACATAATAATAATAATGATATTTCGATAAATTAATAGTGGTTTGCAAGTTTGTTGACATATTTTTGGTAAAAAAACGTGATCATTTACATCGTCGCGTGTTCGTTCATTGCATGAATAACAAGCTTCGTTGAAAATATCAGTGAAGCTCATATCAGAAGACAACTTTATTTTCTTTTTTCTCTTCATAAAAGGATACCTGCTTATCACTGGCAGTCATCCGTCATCGTTGTATCGCCTTTACGATTACAAAATCACGCCCGCTTGCCAAGGCTTAAAGGCAATTAAGGCGCCGGCGATCAAATTATTCGGACATGCCGGTCCTTTGACGTTGCGCCGCCTCCCTAGTTACATGATTTTTCATGTCGCGATAGTATGCGTGATCTTATAACTTTACGTCAACCGGAGCTGAATACTTGGCAAATATTTGGCACTTGAGACTTTAGTAAAAGAGATTACTACGCGTTGCTATTTAAAAATATGCATTCGCATATAATAATAACAACAATAATAATATTTAAAAATCGCATTATATTGGCTATCGATGTTGACTAAAGTATAAAATTTTTGCTTAAAATGAATTTTCTGAATATTATAAACGACATTATTATTAAAATTTTTTATTTTTTGTAAATAAAAATGTTATTTGCAAACTGTATATAATTGAAAAATATATGCAAAATTTAAAATAATTTTAATGTTTAAGAAAAAAATCCAACTTTAATATCTCGTTAAAATAATTTTTTTTAATAATTGCATCATTTGACTTGTCGAAGGATAAAATCAATGAATATTTAAACACAGTTTTGAACTGACATTTTATCATGAACTCTTCAACCAGAACTTTTTTAAAACTTTTTTGAAGTTTCGGACGGAGCGTCAACAAGACCACACGGTGAACGAACGAGTCGTCTCGGTTTCAGACTAAGTCGCTTTGAAAGGAGAGTGGCTATGTGGATTTATTAAATGCTGAACGATGCGCAGTACATCAAAGCAAGTATTATTAGACGGTGACACGTCGCGACGAAAATAGAAACACCCCCGCTTATGCGTTCCAAATATTGTTGGAACCTCGACCTTGCTTCAACGTAGCCATGTATCATCGTCCACTGAACGTCTCTCATTTGTTTTCATCTTTGTGGTAACGGACAGTTTGCCTTGATGCTGTTTCATTAATGCGAGCAAACGTAACAAGCGTGTCACTATGTTTCATAAATGTATGATACATATTTAATCGTGACTGTGCCGTTGTAATGTACGCATTGCACTATCAATATTTACATTTTTATTGCTCTCTATATTTCTATATTGTTGTAGAAAATTATTAATTACTTCATTCGAGAGAAAAAGGAATGTAAATGGAACATCGAGCGTATTATAATTAATCGATTCTACTTGCAAGCTTATAGTCACCGGCATAAGGACGATATTCAATTCTCACTAGTTATTAGATGCTTAACTGCTTGTAAGTCGTTGCACGAACCAAGACATCTGATGTCTTTTAACGAAGATTAATTAAATACATTACGATGACAGTGATAAATCGCAGCATCGATATAATGTCGCGGTGATATTGCACGTTTTAAAATTCTTGTGCACATCGCCGATTTAATTTCTACCAATTAAATTGCTTTTGCTTAGCTTGGCTGAACGTTCATCGATCAGTTGATCGCTTGACGACGATGGCGATCACGAGGAAGCTTTGAAATCTAAACCATTGATATCACAATCTTGTGTTGGATCTCGAAAGTAGGTATCGCTCGGTAGATTCTAATGCGATTACGTTCACGCTCCACATCTCGCGACGAACGATCGAGGAAATCGGCCTTGATCGGCACCGATTGATGCGACTTACGACGATGCGTTATGATTCCGAGTCATAGAGATCCTCCAGCCATGTGTATCTCCCTTTTTCTCTTCGCTGATTTTAATACACTCGTAGCGCCCGCAATTAATATCGGCGCGTTAATATAAGCGAACGCGTGCGGCAAAAATCGTTTCCATGCATGCAAATGAGCGACTCGGCATTAATTAGCGTCAACGTCGTCGAAGTGGACCGCCTTGCATATATAAAAGCCCGTACGTGCAAAAACAGTTCTCACATCGGGCATTATATGCGTGCGTATGCGTATACGTCGCGTGTCTCCACCGATAAATGTCTCCACGGCCGATAACGCGCGTCAAACGACGCCAAGTTTTATTTTTCGTCAAACGGAAGAATATCCAGAGCGAATAGTCGATCGTAAAGTATTTGCGCTGTATCCAATTAATCGCATGTCCGTAAATGAGTCTATTTCTTCGGAGGTAAATGCTGTATTACGACTTCATGCGACGCACTGAGACCATTTGTTACCGCCAGAGTTACCTTAATCTCGTAATTATAGATAATTATATGCAACAGATTTGTATGATTTATTTCGTTCACGCGAATACAGCGATGTCATTCGATGAGACTATAAGAGTATTTTAAAATAGCGGTTGATTTAATTGAAAGCGACATCTCTAACGGTTTTTCTAAAATTTATGATTGGAAACATGATTATCTTGTATGTCAAGTACACTTTCCTGTATAATTAATATGATATATTATCACATACAAATCAACACGTTCAACATTCTCTGATAACGTATTTCGCATGTCGCACCGTCGTCTATAATTATGATATTTCAGAATCTTCAACAAGCTCAGTTTAATGTACGTAATATAAAATTCTGTGGCACAGTCGTTGATTTAAAAGAAGTTACTATTATTTCTCATACGATTATTATCCCATAAATACTTTAAAACGTAAACATCCACGTCTGCATTGAGCAAAAGCAAGCCAACTGGGAAAGGATGTTTTTCTCGTTTTCGCGTTTATTTATATATCCAATTGCAATTTGCAGCAAAAATACATGGAGGCTTCTCTTCTTCAGCTTTGACAGAGGAAAACATTCTGCAAATTGTGGTAATCTTTTCTTTGATTTTTTATATCCGTAGTTCGCTAGAGATAACTATTTAGACAACTTATTCTCGTATCTTCAACGAATACAAAATTAAGATTAGTTGATATCTAAGAAAATAAGGAAGAACATTCCTCAGTTCGTAGAAATATTACGAATATAAAATCTATACGATGTAATATTATCGAAAAATCGAAAATTAATTACGTCAATAACATAAGTACTAACATAAGTAGAAATACTTTTACAGAAATTGTAAAAAAATATTCTAATTATTATTATATCATTATTATATCATTATTATTATATCATTCGTTTGCTACAACGATATAAATTATCATTTTTTAGAAATTTATAGGAAAAGAATGGAAATTTAAAAAAAGAAAGGATGTACTTGAAAAGAACATATATGCTTTCATTCCTTAATTCACAATTAGTTATTACACCTAAATTATATTTTAAAATTAATATTAAAAAATTTTTTTGATTCGAAACTTTAATTAAAATTTATTTTCTAAAGGAGTCCTATTTTGAACTTTATCATCGTTATCGCAAATGAGCGATGTTATTCTTCTAAGACTTTCCCAAAATTTTACTTGCACAATAATAGTACTTGCGCAACATTTTTTCTAATAAAAACGAGGATAAAGATTTAATTAGAGATGTAAAAAAAAACGGTATTTTTGACTTCGAAGAAAAGTATCAAGTAAAAAAACTAATTTTTTACTGTAAAAAACGGTATTTTTGACCAAATTACATAAAATTCATGAAAAAACATATAGAATTCATGTTAAATATGTAGAAGAAGTAATAAAATTCATTTTTCTTGTTATTTAGATACTTTTTAATACTTTTGTCTTTATAATTTTATATCGAAGCGGAAATATATATTATTGGCTGGTGCAATTCTTGATGAGTTGATAATAGGTTAATAGGTCTGTTTTTTAATCTATTTTCCTAATCATATCACTTCAAGTGCAAAAATTTTGAGGGATTTCAAGCAACAGACATAAATGACTTAAAAAAAATATCCGAGTAAAAAAACTGTCAAAGCCGAAAGAAAAATCATTAATTTCCGAGTTTTTTATTCTAAAATTCTAGAAATTTTTCCGTCGTTTACATTTCTAGGTTCAATTAACAATTCGTGCTGTTCCTTTAAACGAAGAATAGAATCGCATCGACGATGGAACGTCCGCGAGGAAAAAAAAGTCTCAATTCACAGCTCGACTTATTAATGGCCGTAGCTCGAACCGTCGTTCGAGCGCGCTAAAGGAGGTGTACATCTTGTTTGCCTTTCCACCTAATTCAACCGGCACACACGCGCCCGGGCCTCGAATACTGCGTACGCACACACGCACATACGCACGCATCGCGCCTCTGTCACGGAAATCGCACCTGTCCGAGACTCGTTCGTGCCGCGAGCTTTAAGCCTGTCAGCGAGATTCATACGAACCGGATTGATATATCTCCGCCGAGCGCGAATCCGCTCGACCTCACTCCTTTCGGTGCTTCTTTCATCCTCTTTCGCGTCTCGTCGATCCAACTGCGACGAAGAGTCCATACACTTTACGCGCACGGAAGAACGGAGTACGCTTTACGTTACCGACTGCAATCATTAGCAGCTGTAATAGAAGATATAGAATCTTGCAAGAAATAGCTAGAGGTTTTCTTGCATCTCATTATGACGCAAAGATTATCGAATCGTGATTTGGAAAGAAGCATTCGAGCGGAAATAAAGGAAATTATATAATAAATTAGAAATATGTTTATATGAATTTGAATTAGAAATGGAATTTTATGAAAATATAAATATTCTTAGAATTTTATTAAAATATCACAGAATTTCTCTTTTTGAAAAATTGGAAGCCTTAAACTCTGCAAGGAAAATCTTAGATACTTATCTTATAAATCACGTACAATTGATACAGAGTTTATTATTTGTATAAGATTAAAATCAATTAATAATAATTAACAATCGAAGTAAATATTTTTGTCATTTTTCTTTTAAATATTTCAATTGTATATCAAATAAAAGCTTCATACTTTTTATTATCAAATCACTCTACGATAATGAAAAAATTCTGTCAATTTAAAAATTTATATTCACCATTAAATTGCATTATAAAATTAATACGAGTCTGATGAGTAATTATATCCGATTCAAGATATGCTCTGTGATTAAAGAACTATACGCACGAGGAAGCAGTGCGAAAAGATCGACATGTAAGGAGGGGGTGGGTACTCGCGTGCATCGCGATGACATACGATAAAAAATCTCATTTTCGTTGCACCTTGCGCACGGTGCTTGCCACGCCCGCTAAATTATGTTTTCCCCAAATTGCTTCGCGCCACGCCCGCTCATACGTTTTCAACATCGAGAGGGGTTGACGGTCGTTAAGAGACGGCCGATTTTTCTTGCGCCAGTCTTCTGCTCGCGTTTCAACGTTTAAACCCCCATCAACCAACGGCAAAAACTAAAAGAATAAGACTAATGTTCTGGAGATAACATTTGGAAGCACTTTACAAGATGTGTACTCTTACAAATTCAGAGATGATATTTTTAATGTTTGTTCCAGCCTGTAAAAATATGATTAGACAAATCAGAAATATGAAATATGGCTTAAAAAAGATGTATAAGATATACATACTTAAGCCTTGATAATCTTTTTCTAAAATATGTAATTGAAACATATTTTGATTACAGACCATTATAAAGAGACCATATATAGTGAGATATATTTTACAGAATATAACAAAGTAATTAATTTGTTTTTCAATTATAAACTCTTTATCACAATTTTTAGGAAAAGATATAGAGTTTACAAGTTTTACGCTTCTAAGATTTGCTATAAAATTACAAGGCGACTTGTGTATTCGTGATCAGAGCTACGTAGTACTCAGTTTCTCAAGATTTCTTGGCGCATGAGTAGACCTCTCGCCGGATGAATGGAAATCGCGTGAATGACCGAGGATCGCCCTCGGGTGATCGGGAGAGGCAGAATGAGCGGCGGCGATCCAGTATGCGTGATCGAGAATGATCGAGCGAGTCTCTGAACCGAGCTCTCCGCGATCCCTGCAGATCGCTCGCTGTAGGGGGATCGGTGATGAGGAATAATCCTCTCTTCGTGGAGGATACATACGTACACTCGTTCGAAAGATGGTGGGGGAGTGAAAAGAAGGAAGGCAGGAGCCACACCGAGAGGGACGAGGAGAAAGAAATAGCCAAGTGGAAAGTGGCAGGCCACCGTTACCGGAGTAACCAAAAACGCGCCGCCTCGAGGCGTACAATATGCAAACGACGCTTTAAAACGGGATATCTGGCTTCTTCGTGCCGTCGACAATCCGCTGGTATTATATTATCTCGGTTTTACTGTTTTCATGATGCGTCGGCACGTTCGATCGAACGGGCGGTTCACATTAGGTCCACACATCTGGGCTTTGGACGCCAATAAAAGGTTTTATAGGACTCATGTATATCGAAAAAGCCTTTGTTAGCTCGTACATAAAGTCTCGTATCTCTAATAGTAATTATTATAGATACGTGCGAAGGCAGATTCTAGACTCTCCTTGTTCGTTAGAAAAAAATTAATTACATATTCGTGTTCTGATATTTGTTGTGATGGGTAAAAAAAAAATAAGTATACTTAAATATATATATAATTAAAAGAGAACAATATATACAAATGTATAACTGACTGAGAAATATCAGTAGTTCTTGAAAAAAATCTTCCACTCCAAATTTGACGATTCAAAACAGCGGAACATTTTGCTATTTTGAAGGGGATTCCGTTACGAGTAGCCTCGCGTAAACGCCGGTGAAGAAGCGCACCGAAGCCCCAGGGAAGGACCAGGTTGAAGAAATAAAAACGATTCGCGAAGGACGAGATGAAGGGAAGAGCACAGGCGGGGGAGGAGAGAATTGCTCTACATATAAGAGAGCCGTAGCCTAAGGCGCGACTCGGCTACCGACGTTCCCTCTCGTTCTCTGGTGGAGCACAAGACTCAAAGGAGGCTCGGGAGAGAATCGAGATTCGAAGCGAAGGGGTACGTCCATCTCATCCATCCTTCTACCTTCTTTCTCTCGTTCTTGCTTCTCCTAATGATAGCGTGCACGTTGCCCCCCTCGATGCACCGCGCCGGCATCAGCAGCACCAGCAACAACAGCAGCAGCAGCAGCAGCGGCGGCGGCGGCAACATCCAGCTTCGACGACGGAATATATACAGCGGGGTAACACGACGGTCGGTGAAGGCGAACCTAACTACCAGAGCACGCCTCCGCCTCCGTGCACTAAAACATTACCACGCCGGCAGCGTCGAGTGCCGCCGTTTCTTCTTGTAGGGTATCATCCGAGGCACGTATAGAGGGCCCTCCATAAGTGCTACTCCATCGGGGTTCCGAACCACCAGTGCTACCCTTCGGTCGTTCCTCTACTTTCTCCCCCTCTCTTCCTCTCTTGCCGCTATCGCGAAAGAGAGAGAGAGAGACGGATAATCGAGCGAGACCCATGATTACCCATTGAGGGTGGAATTCATTATAGCGAAATCTACTTGATATACTCTCCTCTCTCTTCATCTGTCCCTTTGTTCGCCGTGTATCGTCGATTATCAACTCCTTTATTAAAATAAATAACTTTAATTTTCGAACTTATTCATGTACAGAATAAATTATCGAATATAGAAGGCTCGTGGAATTCTCGACGGATAATGAAAATGCGGATGTTGGCGTACTTTTGCCGCGTCGTTTTTAAATTGCATTTTTCTCTTGAATATAAAATTATCCTGTCACATCTCGTTAGCCAAACGGCGATGGAACAGCCTTCGAAGCGGCCGAGTCGAAGCCGAGAGACGTGACCTCGTGGCTGAAACCCCGCAATCTGTCTTCCTTTCTATAAAGTTGAATTTCAATTCTAGCGCGTGTCGACTTATCCGGCGGTAATTGGCGCATTTACCGCCAGACGTTATCTACGCGCGGAACACGTTCGGACAATGGACACGTACCGGAACAAGAAAACGCCCATACGGAACGATATAATTTACACGCCACAATCTCAAATAGTATCTGAATATCCGATATCTAATTTGCGGGCTACCTGGATAATTTTGCATGCGTTCATAATTTAATCCTACACGCTTCTGCAAGCGGACTTGTATGTAACATTTGCGTAATATTTTATGTAATTCTTTGCTGTGAAATATCCACCGCAACATTAATCGGCAGCATATGATGACGTGAATTGATGATAGACCTCTTCTGTAACGAACTCTATAAACGTGTACCTATATAGTTGTAATGTAATCTTTAAGTAATAGTTTTCAAATCCTTTTTCCTCGTATAAAAAGAATTCTGACGCGTGCGGTATAGTGAATTATACTTTGGTATCCGTTTATCCAATGATTCACTGATATACACGGAAAGAATAGTTTTGCTAAAGTTATCTAAAAATTTAGCTAGGTACAGATATGAAAATAATTTTGTTAGACTATCAAAATAATTATGTATACGACGCTCAAGCTGTTTCCTAGGAGATGAAAACTTTTTGCAATATTTAATCGTCTTATATACTAATTATTCTGATGGTCTAACACAATTATTTTCAGATCTTTATCTAGCTAAATTTTTAGATACTTCAACAAAATTGGAAATCTTTCCAGGCAGTGATTTAAATTTATTAAGAAATCACACGTATTCTTATATATTAATAATTTCTTTTCAACAACTATTGAATGTCTTGAAATTAGAGATTATTATGCGAGATAGCTGTCGCAGAGTGAGATAGTATCAATACCATTAGGAGCTCAGAGCGCCGTACGCGTTGATCGAAACGCATTGATCTCAAGATTACTGCGGCATCGCGTCGATGTCGAGCGCGAAATTGAAATTCAATTGCACACACACGGGAAGCGAGCCTTCGGTCATCCTCACCGCTCGTTCTCCACTCTGGAACAGGCGAACCTGCCTGGCCTTCCCCACCACGCGTTTCTCTCTCATTTTTTCGCATCCCTTCTCTCCGGGCGGGGTTTTTGCGTCGCGTTTGAAAGAGAAAAAGAGAGAAAGCGAGAGCGAGCACGCGGTTCGTTCCACGAGCGCTCGCCGCGTAACACGACGGTCGTACGTGACAACGATAATCAGCGAGTTAAGTGGGGTTTAATTTCCTTTCGGTGCGGGCGGGTAGAGAGAGAGAGAGAGAGAGATAGAGAGAGAGAGAGATGCGAACGAGAGTGGCGGCTGTGTTACGGAGCGGCGGAGGGGAAGGAAGGAGGAAAATGCGTGTATACACCTGCCAAGAAACACGCAGGCTTGTACACAACATAGGCGGATCTTGTGCCGACTCCCGTGGACGAAAAGGGGAAACGTGGGGGAGGGTGGATGGAGAGCGAGAAGAGAGGAGAGGATGGTTGAACGCGGCTCAACGGGGACACACAAGAACGTCCTGAGCACGCCCGCGCCACCTGTAATTGGGTCCAATCATCGTGGTTCTCATGCGAGCTCTTTTCTAAGATCTCGTGAGTCGTGAAGTCGACGCGTATGAAACGACAAGGCCTTTAAAGACAACGGCTTACGATCGAAGACACTTGGATGCGATAAAAATCGCATTTTTTATGTATAATAAAATTACAAAGCGATGAAAGCCACGGCAATAAAACCATGACAGGTACATGATAGGAACACGTCTTTATGTACATATAAATTATGACAAGATATTTATTAATACGACGTGGTTAAAAATTACAGAATTAATTCGGTTTTCAATTGTAAATTGATAATATTTTATAGCTGTAGAATAAGTATTTCGGTATAGAGCACCTCGCATAATCATAATTAGACCACTAGAATAATTGGACTCAATCATCTTGATTTTCACACGATACACTACCTAAGATCCTGTAAATCAACATGAGCGTGACAGCTTGCGTGAACGGAAAAGGTTCTTGTAACTCGTAAAATTACAACGAATTAAAGGGGTCTCTTATGCATTCGTTCGTGCATAAAAACGTATTCTGAAAGGATTAAATTATGATATAATAACATAAAAAAAATATTCGCAAGTACATTTCTCTATAGAAATTCTTTCTTCAAGGAACTCGCTTGTGACTTTGTTACTTTTATTTTTGACCACATATTTTATGCGTTAAATTAATGATGTTCTCTGTTTATAATAATGCAAATGCACAAATTAATTCTTGTAATTGTCTATAAAAATTATACAGATAAAATAGCACGTTTTATTATTACGTACCATTGAAAATTCCGCGTGATGATTATTAATGAAGATTGTGTTAAAGATTACGTTCTTGAGAAGATTAAAGATCATGTTACGACATGTTCTGCAACACTTCCGCAATCACTTTCGTTCGTTGCGTTTTGCTACATGTTGCTACGCGTGGCATCGACTTTAATCGCCGGTATTACCGTGATTTCCTGGGACTTCTCGTTTCTTCGGATCCGAATGAGAGTTGCTGCACCTACAGGAGTCACGACGCATCTTCGAAGGCAGCTGCCTTGCCTCTTTTACCTTGCCTATACACATTTAAAGTTGATAGAGCGACGGATAAGAACATCGAATGAATTCGAGCAAACATAAATAATATCCGTATTCCACAATTATACGTACACATTTATTTCAGTTAACGTAATTATATATTGCAATTTGAAATCAATTATTGAGTGAAGATCGTATTTTTTAAGGAACATCATGAAATCTTAAAGTATAGATTTATAAATATAATTAATAAATAATGAGATTTTTAAAATAAATAAATCAAGAAGTTATATCTAACATATACATATTTATGTATAATCTCCAATTGCTTAAAAATAAAAAAAAATTAATTGTAATATTTCAAAAATATAATATAATTTATTACAAAATATACAAGAAATATATAAACAGATAATTTTTTTTGTGAAGAACAAAAATTATATTGTGAAAAATATTATAAAATGTTACATATATTTTATATTATTATATGTATTATATTATATTTACATTATGAAATTATTTTATTATATATAATATTACTATTTATATAGGAAAGTTATTTATTATGTTAATAACCGATTGCAGAATCCTTTGATAATAAGATGATGCTGTCGTGCAAACTTATTAATTTTAATTGTAGATAAGGCTCAAGCAATATAGAACAATTGCAGAATACATGATACACTTATGATAGCGAAAATGTCGATAATGAAAAATCACAATGCTATATTAATCACATAGCAGATAAGACGCTAATATGGGAAGTGACAGAAATGTAAAATCACGTATTATTATCTAGATAACAATCAAAAAAAGTAACGATCGTGTAGTCACGCTGTGGTTTAGAATTACATAGATAGAACGCAATAAATATAATTATGTCGATATATTTTATTTTAGCAAAGTTATTAGTAACTATATTAATAAATATTTTATATAATTCAATGTATATATTATCTACATTATTATTTTTATGATTATTGCACTGATTTCGAACAAATTGTGATACTTTTATTGCACTGACATTATATTGTTTCATAACGGAAAGTTTAAGTAGAAAATAGGTTTTGTCTTAACTGAGAAAATGTAATGTCTATTTCCTTGAAAAATATCATTGTCAGGATTTACAACCTTTTAGGTTGGAAGTAAAAAAAAATTTATCGTCCGAGAGTCGTTGCTTACTTCTTACTTCTTATTGTTTACGTCGCAATTTATGATCTATTTCGAAAATTTGATGTTTCTTGTCGCTGTGTAGTTCGTCACAGCGGGATATCGATCGCTTTAAACTATTGAAGATATTTATGATACTACTGTTTCCTTGTAGTTGCACAATGTAGATGAAAAGTGAGTGGGTAGCGCAAAAGTAGGTGTTGGTTATATCTTAAGCTGTGAAACTGTTAATGACACCTACGATGTCTCTTCAATGAAAGCAGTCTCGAACAATCATATTGACTACTTGTATCGATTCGAAAGGTAGAAAATTGCTTCAATCTATCTCGAGAACATCGCTATACTTTACCTTGTGATAGATCTTTAATATGTCGATAATTTTATTTTAGAAAATATATATTATTTAAAAATATCTAGCTCGAGATGATTAAGCAGAAATTAGTAGTTAGAAAATCAAAAAACAACGTTTATCTTTAAAGATAAACTAGTTTATTACAATATACATTAAGAATTAAACTAGTTTTTTGTCTATAAATTAATTGGAAACGTTTCGACTGTATTAAGTCTTCTTCCCAGTCCACTTACAAAAAATAATTAAACATTGGAAAGAAAGATACAATATATTAAAAACATGAAGTCATATCGTAAGTTAAACACAATACATTTAATATTACAAATGGTTTTATATAAAATTAAATATTTAACATCATCTTATTGTCAAGTGAGATTTAACTATTTTGTCCAAATAGTAAACTTCACTTGACAATAGGATGACGGTAAAGATTCATCAATTTTATATAATTTCATTACAGTCGAAACATTTCCGATTAATTTATAAAAACTAGTATAATTCTTAATGTACATTGTAATAAACTAGTTTTTAAAGATCCAATAAACGTTGCTTGCGTTTTTTGACCTTTTTACTAATATATATTATTTATTAAATACTACTTTTTTAAACATTTCTCTTATTTGATATTCTCGACTTTCATTAAGAACATATAAAAATCCATACCGATTTACTATCAATCTCAGACATCCGATAGTATTATTTTACAATATGACTGACTTACAAATCCTTTTTTTCTTTCTTTTATTTTCTGTTTATTTCTCTTCTGCTTTGCACTATCCTTCTTTCTTGCTCCTTTCTCCTTCTCTTCCCGCGCTTGTTTTCTTCCACTTCTTTCTGTCAGTTTTTTTATTTTCATCCTCCTCTTCTTCCATCTTCTTTTCCTTCTCATCCACTTTAAATGTGTTGCATGCGCGTGAACTTAGTATACGCCTCCACCTGCTACTCGAGGATGAATCGACGATATAAAAAGCGAAGGATGAACCTTAACTCGTACCTTCACAGCCATTGAACGATTCTCTCTTTAATCGCGTCCAGAAATTGCCTGCTTCGTGCAGTTAGTAGAAATATAAGATTTGCTATTTCTAAATCACTCCATCGTCCTATATGATTTCGTCTTCTACGCATTAATTTCCAACAACTACAAAAAGAAAAAGTAAAGATATAGATTTCACTTCTAACCGCCTAACTATTGTAATTAGATTCCTATAGTATACATCCTACGTGTTGATTTTGTGTTATACGAAAGAAGCAATTTTTTGGAAGTGTCTATTAATTTAGATGGTTACATGATTCTATATTTAAGTAACTAACTTAAGACCGGTTAGTTTCTACTCTTACGATCCCATTGATATGATGCTGTTGCGTGGACACAACATCAAGTCCCAGCAATATTGGACTCCTCGAACGAGAAAGTTACGCGACTGGCGGGCAGTAAAACGCGCGAATCGCTGTTCCCAAGGCGCAAAAAATCGCATCGTAACGGTTAAAGGCCGTTAAGGTCCTGATCCTTGTTTGTTCGAGGTGGCGATTTCGCCGCGATTATTTTTCACTTCACCGACCACTCGTGCTGGACGACGAATACTTTTGGGGCCAGAAAGTCCTACGGCTCCGTGCTACCGAGTCCGGTATCAGGATGCGTAATCGGTTGGCATTCTCCGGGAATGGCGGGAGAGGAACTTATGGCAACGTCTTGTAATGACATTAGTAAAACGGGACGAGTCCGTAATTCATCGGTACGTACCGGAGATTCCATAGATGAACCCGTTGATACGCTTTTATTAATGCTTGTTAGGATAATGTGGGATTTGTTTCGTCGATTGAGTTCGAAAATTCTTTCTGATTTAAATTTTTTATCGAAAAAAATTTTCGATTATGTTAGACTAGATACATTTTATGATTAGATAGATATATTTTATGATTCAATAGACAGTTTATTATTATTATTTACATTAGAAGAAGTCCATCTATTTATTAGATGTGTACTCTCTTTTTCCTGTTTTTAATTAATTTTGTAAAGCGTTTTTTTTTTGCAATGCTGTAGCCTTATTTTGATAACAAGTTGAACGTTTGAATAAGTTTATCTTATTTAATATCTTGCATGAATTTACTCTCCTATTATAAGAAAATGATGTTAAGCGAGCTGTCCTCTTTCAGTAACAACTTTGTTAAGAAATGAGAAGTCGCAAAGCCGATAAGGTCTCTCTTTGGAGTAATCGCCGGTAAGAATCGGCATGAGACATTGGTACACCGCTGTCGGGTTAACTTCTTATTCCAGTGTGTGGCAGCGGTTCTTATCTCGTGATGCGCTCTTTTGATGCTGCCTCGTTTCGGCCTTTCTTTTTCTCTTGCGGATTATCACACGCCTCATGCTTCAAGGTATGCGCTGTCAACGGTTAACGATAAGGAAACTTTAAATGGCCATCTTTAACCTGTTGCAATATTCTTATGCATAGATAATATCTACATACTAATTCACATAAATAAACATCGTACCATAAAAAAATTAAATAATCGGTAAATCGAAAATGCTTAAGTTTTACATCGATATTACCAGTGACTTTTAATAATTTTATAATTATATAGATATCATATTGTCATTGTGTAAAGGAGGAACCGTCATCGTCATTTTTCTGAATTAAAAAAAAATTCTTTTTTAAGCGTGTCATATTTGAAGGATGTCCTTATACTCAGGTATTCTGTGACATTCACATACACTCATTCATATACTCTTGCAACGCGCGTATCTTTGAATCAAAGTTACGTCTTTGGCGAAGGGAGATCAAAGACATGCGCGAGTCCGTAAAGCGGACGCGGGTTCGCCACCCGCGTGTAAGAAATGATAATAATTAAATGCGCTTAATTACCGGCGAGTTGCCGCGAAGGATTCGGACGGGTGATAACTCAACGCCGGGCGCTTGGCTGCGAGAAAATGGCCGACGAGAAGCATTTGGTAGGATATTGCGTGTTGTGTGTTGCAAGCATACGCAGTATTCATTAGGGTGGATCCTTTTTCGGCTGGCAAAGCAACGCGGTTCAACAGGGAGCGCGAAAGGACGAGGGGCAAGCGCGTGCGAAGGGCAAAGATAGCTGCAGAAGCACGAAGCAGTTAATATTGTCTCCTGGGGGCATATTTTACGGCAGATACAATCTTCAGGATGCCTCGCTAAAAGCTACACGTGTTTATCAGCGTAAGTCTGCCCCTCTTCACCCCCGTTCCGTCGACCTCCCTTTCATTTTCGCGACCTCCCTTTCGTATCTCGCCGAATCTGCCTCTTCCGTCTCATCTAACCGTAGGGCCTCTTTCTCTTTAACGACTTCCGAGCCCTTCGATGCTGTAATTTCTTTCGGGGTAATTTCTACCGTCGTTTTCATTCGCCCCGGCCTCATCATTTCCGGATTTATTTATCGAAAATCTCGCGCTTTCTCTTCGTGTGCCTCAAGGCATTGAAGAATGTCATCTGTCAGTGAGATATTTGTGTATGATCGTTGAGTTCAATGCTAACAATGTTTGAAAAATTAACAAAAAAAGGTATCTTATTTTTTTCTTTTACGAAAGTTTTGTTAAATAAAAATCTGTCGGATTTAGGAATATTACGTCGACAAAAATATAATTTAAATAAAAAGATACAACGAAAAGGTATATTGGCATTAATACGCGAGTATGATTTCCGTAACTGCGAGATTTCGCTATGCTGCACCTCTCATCTTTCTTGCGCGTGGGATGAGTACGCGAATGCACCTGGCATATAACGAAGGTCGTTCGTACACTAGCTTGTCTACCGGCTGATGATACCTCCGTCGAATGATGCGCATCTACCTGCTTCTCATACGCCGAATACCATTCCCGATGCCCCTGAGGCATCGTAGCCAAGATCAGGCCCCGGTAGCCGCGCGCTTCTGATATATTATTTTCTCTCGCTCTCTCTCTTTCTCGAGTACCTGTCCTCCCGGTCGGTGGTACTTATCGAATTTTGCAATATTAATTATTCCCCATTTTCTTATTTAATTCGTACGCGAACCGTACCATCAGTTTGGCGAATAACACCCTGAGTTAAAAATTTCAACTGCTGTAACAATTTGTTTTTTTTTTGTCCTTTAAGTGTGATCCACGAAAGTGTAATTATTCGTGTCGTAATGTCTCGTCTAATTATTTCGCAAAATCCACGTATTGTGGACACCAAAGAAAGAAATTTATAAGATTGTATTTACTGTCCTACCATTTATCATATACTGTTGTATTCTTAATCGTGCGATTTTACATTACATAGTGTTAAAACTTTACAAGTCCTTAATTTACTCATCAAGTAAATTATTATTTGAACAAATAAAAGAAGAGTAATAATTTTCGAGATCTTAATCAAAACAGTGGCGTGTTCACGTACATTTTTATAATGTATATAATAAATATCATAGAAAGACAGTTTTCTCCGAGTGCAAAAGGTAAACATCAGATATGTCTCTTTGTCCTGATTACGCAAGATAGAAGGCCGGTCTTGGCTGCGATTTCTACATTTTTCGAGCGAGTAATAGATTCATATGACAACCCTTCTTATGTAGTCCACTTTTCCTTCCGTTCGACCTGCTCGACGTTATTTATGATCTCGGTTAATCGAGAACTATATCAAATACAGCGCAAATAGCATATTTTCATTGCTCATATAACTCACGGGAGAAATCGCCACCTGCTTCATGTACTGCGCTGCTATTGCGTTTACTAACTTTTACAGAGTACACTCGACATTTCGCCGTCGCGAACGGCGTTTGTAAAGCGATACAATAATAGCAATACTAATCGATTATTGTACTAAATAATAGTTCACGCACGGTGACGCTGAAAAAGAGAAATATAATCACGCGCGCGTCCGGTGTAAAGAAAAAATATTATGCAGGTAACAATCTTTTTTACAACACTCTGGCGCCGTGCTTGGAGCCTGTTTACTTGAATGACGAATCAATCATGTCGTTATTGTATTATCTTTCCGCACGGCGACCACGTATCGTGCGTGCAAAAGGTACGAGACAGTGATCTCGATAACGAAGCAGAGGCGACAATTTTCGCACCAATTTTTTTATCGCGTAGAATTATATATAATGACGTAAAAAAATATTACTTTTTCAACGATGTTTTGTCTCATAAATCGACAGTATTTATTCTTTTTATTTACCTTATTAATGCAAAATGTGCATTTAAAAGTTAGGGATCTCAACATGGCGATAACCATTACGTTTATTTGGTCTCTCCGTTATTGAAGTGTTTGTTATTGTGAGTCTTTGGCATTCTCTAATGTGGTAGGTATAGGAAAATATTACAATGGCGACGAAATAAAATTAAAGATCGCACGCGATCAATGCCAAGTGAATCGAAGAAGCGGGCAATGAAGAGTGAATATTTGCATATTCAACGCCCAGTCGTGTTACGACAATAAAATGCCACTAAACACATGTTCTACGGTACGATACGGCCTGTCCCTTAACGCCCCGGTATCATCGGAACATTCTTTCGGTACAAGTCGTGTTTCTTTCACGAACAAGTAATACCCGCCACCAACCATAATCGCAAATTACCCGGGTACCCCCGAGCGTACGTATTATACATACGTTCTCGCGATTACACGTTTCTTCGTTTACTCGACACGGAAGTGTCACAAATTGACTCGCTCGAAAGGTCTCGCGTGAAAGTCCTAGTTTGATAGCGAAATGACGGGAGGATGTATGCGAAAGTTCCTGGCTATCTACATACAAGGTGAACGACAGTACCTTTTACCGCCTATGATCACGAGTTTGTTTAGCATCACTACTCGTTAACGCATTGATTACTATGATGATCGTCCATGATCAGTGCCTGACTTTTCAGTGTCCTGAAGCTAATCGACATCCTGGTGATCACTGATACATAATCGATGTTAAAAACAAATTTTTTAAATATTTATAATTACTTTTATAATTTTTGTAAGTATTTATTATTTTTTAAATACTTATATAAAAAGCTTAATGTCATTCAATATAAAAATTTAAATGATATAATCTGGATAACGATGTAAGATATAAATTTCATAATTCAATATTCTGAAAATATATATTTCTATCTATGAGAATATATTTTTAATTAATTAAACATCGCAGAGTATTTTTATATTTTATATTATTATGTGCTCACAATAATGAAAATTTCACTGCCTACATTGTAAGACACATCCTCTGAATAGATGTATTGAGGATGTATTACAGAACGAAAAAATTATAAACTTTCTATTTATTTATATTATATTTGAATGACAAAAGATTTGATGGCGGTTTAGAATCTGGATAAAAAATTATTTCAATATAAGAATAAACATGATTTTGAAACAATAATAAGACAAAATGAGAAAATTTTCAATAAACTATAAAATTATATTATTAAATATAAATATTGACTTTATTGAACTATTTTATATGTGTTTCTATCAAGTAATAAAGAAAGCCAAGATCGGTCAAATTTTAGATATTACAAATAATACATTATATATTCTTTTATTAAATCAATTTATTCCAACACCTAATATATTACTTTTATATATATTATTTTATAAATATTACTTTATATTATTTTATACTATATATTATTTTTCAGTAATATTTTTCACAATAAATTTCTTACTTACTTTCTTTCTTTCTAATTTAATTTAGGGAGGATTATTAGCGTTTCAGAATGATTGTGTTGAAACCGAATGTTATCGCAATTATATCTGGAATAAATTGATTTAATAAAAGAATATATAATGTATTTGTAACATTCAAAATTTAACCGATCTTGACTTTCTTTACTTAATGACCGTATATGCATATACGGTTGAGCTTAAAATTCTTAATATATTTATAAATTTCTAATTTTTGTTATTTTTTGCAAAAACTATACACTAGTATACACTGATACAGATTTAATGTTCTACCTAACTAAAGCTCTCTAACATTCTCTCCGTAATTAGACGCCTTATACACAAATTGAATTAATACTTGAAATATTGATTTGAAAATGACTAACGACTAACGATTCATTATCGTTCCTCGGTAAACCACACAAAGGACACAGACCGCGCAATACCGATGGCAGGCTCCGCGAGCAAATCGCAATTCGCGCCAGCTATGCTCGCGCTCACCTAGCGTGCGTGGGCGCGAGTGATTGTCTGGCGTGTCTCTTTTTTGCGCCTAGATCGCTCGCGGCAAAAATGAAAATAGCTCGACTCTATGCTCGCGGCTAAGCCTTACCAGCTCGCGGGCCGTGTACGTTTTCCTACCTACGTGGGCCTGAAAGGATCTCGCGCGAAAGGGCGGACAGCCGCGTGCACGGAGGCTGCTTGTGTGCGTGCAAAAGTGTGTACGTCAAACAGCGTCGCTTAATTCTACCACCGATTTACGCACTGATTTACGCACTGATTTACGCACTGCCGCCATGTTAACCACAACGCGCGCATACAGGTACGCACTGACGGTTTTATGCGTCACCGGTTTTGTTCCGCGTCAAACGTCATGCAGACCGCTCACACACCGGCCGCTCAGTACACTCGGAGGTGTCGTAATTTCAATTAAAAACAGATCGAAACGCGTAAAAAGTCTTATTGACGCGAGATCGATAAGCATGATCGGCGTATCAGCTGTCAGTCTGAACAGGTGATCATAAAGTCATTTCAATTTTCTTAAAGCTACTGTTGCTCATATGTCTATCTTGCTGTGATCTTGCGAAGAAATACAACTTAATTTATACGAATTACAATTGTTTTTATTGATAAAAACGCACCTGCTGTCTTAAAGTGTATTTCAAGAAAAAAAAAATTAATTTAAAATGTTTTTTTAAGAAAACTTAATTTTGCCACCAAATATTGTCATGTTTTTCCGGGGGAACGTGATGTCGCAACTCGAGACGGCAAATAATAGATTTTGCCGCACCCTGTACATATCGAGATTATGTATATTGTCACGCTGATTGGCGTCGCGTAGTTACGTAGAGTTTATACGTTTCTCACATAATAGACATGACATGACCTATGTCAAAGAGAGCCGATAGTTGACTCCCCTTACAGCAAAATGCTGCCGGCACACGCGCGGTACGAATTCAGCGGAGAAACCAGGCCTTAGGCATCAGTATATTTTGAAACCGGTCTCCGCAAGAGGTCCGGAATGACACCTACGCCTTTACGCGCCGCTGGCGAAATCGATTGAGCCGCGACGAATTTCGTTGACATGCCGATTTCCGTGACCAATTCGGCACGAGCGGCGAATTTCTCAATAAGCGTACAATAATTTAAATGCGCTTGATAAGAAACGAGTAAACCGGTAAAAATCTATCGAGGAAATACAGATCACTTGATTATTATTTAAAAAGTAAATTAAATTTTTTGATATATATAAATTTAGGATTATCTATATTAAAATAATTCCATCGAAATATATAGTACAGAATTATCGTAGACTGGATCGGATTAAATTTCGAGATAATTCAGTTCTCGCGATTACAGTTTATAACGCTTCATCAACTTCAAACAGGATTCACCTTGGGTGTCGAGAGATGAGACGCGATTTTCAATGTATATAACTTTTGTCCGAAAGCTTAATTACTTTGTCACGTATCCGAGTGCAGTGTAAGTCTTATCTCGCGATCATGGGGCCGAGACTAAAGGATGAAGAGTTGAAGACTGCGTTTCGTGGGAATCGATTCAACGCGATACGATCGTCGTCGTTGTTAATTCCTATCAGGTATCGCGAGTGTGATACTAATCCGGCAGTCGGTCCGATCCCCCGAAGAGAAAGACACGGTCCGCGTCTTCGGTCTCGTATACGTTTTCTTATTTCGAATGAAGCGCAAAAGTGTCTTAATCTGACGCAAGAATGGGTGCCGTGACGGCTCCTTCGTTTGGTTGCACTCAAAGAAGGTAACCGATACTCGCCCGCATACGATCGGTAAATCCTCGACTCGATGTCGACTCCTCCTCATCTCGTCATCCATGTCTGTAAGCGATCTGTCATCACTGATCTCGTATCGATTAAAAAAAAAATAGGTATGTAACAAATGTTATCGGATAAATATAAAGGAAGCTTAACTTTCTAAAAAATTATTGGCTCTTTTAAGAAGAACGACAACTTCTGTTATACGAATATATGTATTAATATTTAGAAATTAACAAAAGTAATAATTTGAAATAGTCTCTGATGGTCTTATACTGAATCAAAATTGTACGTAAATATAATAAAATATTCATTGAATTAATGAAAATTGGTCTAATGAATTCTCATAATGATTTAAGTTATAAAGCTATTACTAGAATTCATTACAAGAATGAATATGTAGTTATGATTCCAATTATTGTATTAGTGAATTAACTACATTAAATCGGACATTAAGCCGGACATTTATTAATGATCATTTATTGGACCTAAAATGACCAAAACTTTTTCAGCGTAGATTTACGAATTGAAAATTGCATAATTACGTTAATTGATTATTTATTTTGTCTTAGAACACAAAGAATGAATTCTCTTTAAAACAATTTTTGAATTCTCTTTAAAACACAAAGATTTTTTGGGTGGATTTTTTGCAATTTGTAATATACACGAAAAGAACAATTTTGTTAAAGTATTAAAAAATTTAGGCAGATATAGATCTGAAAATAATTTTGTTAGACCATCAAAGTAATTACGTGGAAAACATGATGAGTAAATGCTACAAAAAGTTTTGACATTTTTAGCTTGAATATTTTATAATACATAATTATTTTGACAATTCAACAAAATTATTTTCAAATTTGTATCTAAATAAATTTTTAGGAACTTCAGCAAAACGTTCCTTCCGTGTAAAGATAAATGCTTTACGCGCCTTTCGCACATTATCATAAGAATCACGTTTATGTATTCTCGTGCATTATCGTAAAAGATACGCGTGGGAAGGCGTAAAGAATAGCGATAAGCCCAGCTTGGCGCGGTTCAATTGAAACGCGGTAGGTGCTGCTACAACACAGGGGCCATTGTGCGTCCTCATAATATATGCGATTCAAATGAAATCGTACGAATGTAGTAAGTTGGAGGAAGCAAATAGTGCTGATTTTTTTCTACATTCAGACGCCGCGATAGCTGCTTTCTCTCGTTTTCTTCCTATTCCTCTTCTTTCTTCAAGTTTGTGGCAGTTACGAAGTATTGTGCCATTTACGAGCATGCAGGCGCCTTCTCTTTGTCCTATTCTCGCGTTATCTAGATTAAAGTTCACGAATTTTAGGAGGGATTCTTCCCGGTATTAAAGAAAGTTTCAAGACATCATCTGAACGGTCAAGTCAGCTATCCACTAAATCGCTATGATATTTTTGACGTCGGCGACTGTTGGATCGAGCGACTTGTTTCTCGGTTGAATCTGGCTACGCCAGAGACTGCAGCTTTTCACCTCCGCCTTAAACGGGATAATTAACCGTCTCTGCTCGCTTAACGGTAAAGCACGATATTTCAGGCTGGAGCGCGACGGCGGTATACCGGGCACCATCATATATTGTATCCAAAGGCAGAGTGCAATCTCTCTCGCGCGCGTAAACCGCCCCTACGTTCTGCCCGCGCATTACGCACCTTGTAATTTTGTCCAATTAAAAGCGGTCGATAGTGATAGTCGAGAGGATTGCAGCGTTCGACCCTGCAGAAAGATCGTGAGCGCATTCCTATTAACGCTGATAATTGCACCATGTACTGCGCGACGCTGGAAGAAAAATTGTCTACGGTTTTTACATCGATACGAAAGGATTATTGTGTATCAATTTCACGATACAATATTCACTTCAGGTGCAACGAGAATTTTTTTCAGGATCGAAGGCAACCCGCAGGATTCGTCTTCCCTATCTGTAGGATCTACGTCACGTGCGGCCAATTAAAAAAAAAATAAAATATAACGATAGTAGACGTTAAACGAGCATCTTGATTTCATGATGGTATATATGGAATTTAAATGACGTCGTAAATTATTATAAATAGGGATCGCGAGAGTGATTCCTAGTCTGACAACAAAGTTGCAACGGAAATTATCCGCCCAATGCGTGTAAGGCTACGCACCGCGGCGCACCTGCTCTCCTTGCACGCATCGCCGCTGTCGCGCATGATAAGGGGAATCCAATTTAAAAGACACTCTTGTAATTTTATACGGAGCGAACAAACAATAAAATTCATTTTCTCAGAAGCACGCGCGTCCTATAGTTAGCCAGATGAAATCATCAATTTTGAAAGTTACATGATAATTTTAATCGCATAATTTTAATCGCAGGTTCATTGACGTTCCTTGTAGTAGGAATAATAATAATAATAATAATAATGTAGCGAATAACGAGATAATAACGTGCGGCTATATCGGATATAATACTTACGTTAGTACTTATATGAATTCTCCTTATTAATAATTCCTTCATCAAACAAAGATCTGTCGCGTGCCAGCCACGCATTTTCGTATTATGTACTTTTATAGTACAAACATCTACATTATCATGTTTCATTAAAGAGCAATGAGGGGACAAATGCAGAAACAAAAACACAATGAGAGGACAATAGCAGAATTTAATTTACTGGCATTGACTCGAGGATTTAAGTTTTATAAGTACAGACGTAAATGAATTGCGTTGTAAGAATAACCGACTGCATTCGTGCTTATAAAAATACTCGTATATCTGGATTCATGTCTGTGCCATTAAAAGTCCATGCAAACAGATGTATATTTGCGACGCAAATTAAGTGATAAAACGTAAAACGATAGATATGTCCTGGACGCAATTAACATGTCTGCTACGTTTCGTATCTCACGAAGCAAGAGGAAGGACTCAAAGCGAGTTCATGCTCGCGTCGGCCTTTAGTGCTCATTAATAACACGATTATTAGGCGCGGCGCCAACGACTTAACGCTATTCGGATCTTAACCCAATTGGCATCGGACAATTGGCCGCGCCACGGATCGTTTTACCTTCCAATAAGATTTATCTTCTTTCTTGCGATGATCGCGTGGCAATGCCATCCATAATTCTCCTGCTCTGTTTTCGTTTGCGTAGCTCGAATAAGTTTTTACTTGTCACCGATAACCTCGGTGCCTACGCGTGCATCGAAATACGAGAATAATACACCCGGAGAATAATACTCGAGAATAGACTCGAGAAGAGATTTGCGAAAAGTATTTTTTGCCAAGTAATTTGATTGTCATTCGTCATTGCTTTGAATTCTTTTTTTATATAATTTCCATTTTTATGGATCAAATGTCTCCCTAATAGCTTTTAAAAATTTTTTCGATTCAAACTTGACACAAACTTAAACGTATCGAAAATTTGAATATTACGATTTCCTAACTTAAAAGTAATAATAAAAGAAGTAGAAAGACTCGAGAGAATAGATGCTAATTTAACGATTTTTGTTTATTCTGCAGTCTCTTCAATAAATCTAATCTGTATATTGAGAGATTTTCTTGAGCAACTAGCGCACCTATTCCCTCGAGTCCTTTTATTTCTCTTATTATTATTTAAACGTATCGGTTGTTCGTTGTTTTATTAATCAATTATCTTTTCTCTTAAACATGCGATACCTTTTATGTGTTCGAGGTAGGAGGTGGCACAGGCGAAAGTAACATTCCGGAAAAGAGCTCGCTTGTTCGCGCGGTACATTCGCGTAGGTGGAAGGTCGAAACAGGATTCACGGATCAATGTGTTTTTGCGATGGAGGCGAAAGGCAGGACATGCAGTTGACAAGTCGCTCTTGGGAACTTTCGTTGAACGTAATCGGAACGCGTCCAATCGCTGGCCGGCTCGTCATCGACGGGCGAAAGTTATTCTTAACAATCATCTGAAATCAAGAGGCACGATGCGATTGTGTCGACCAACACCGATTGCGGTTGATAATAGAACGTCTCGAGGAAAGAAAATCGGGACGAGCGATTTGCCAAGGAACAGAAGAGAAAGGATACCGGTATAGTCGCGGAAGCGAGCAGCGTCCGCTCGAGATCGATATCAATCTTCGCGAATTAAATCTCGATGTGTGCCGGCGCGCTTCCGGTTACCGAAGATTCGATCGCGAAATTGCAATCGCCAACAGCTATCCTCTCGCTATCCTGTCGATACAAGGCATATCTTTTTTTTCACGCATGATTTCTAATAAGATTAAAGAGCCGGTTGTGTGCGCAAGCCGGCACTGTAACAAATAGATCGTAGCGTTTGCAATAATATAACGATCGCAACTAGGCCGCGACCTAGGCGTGTAAGCCGTTTTGAAATATCGAATAGTCAGATAATTGCAGGGACAGGTGGTGTTGGATTGAAATCAGAACTTTTATCAATGAAATTTGCAAGCGGACGTTTAATGCCTGGCTTGAGCAGCCCGCATTGACGTATTATCGAGCGAATAACAGTCACCAGTTCTGTCTGCGGCCTCTTTTTTATTCTTAATATATATAATAATAGATACAAGAAATGTGGTTTTTCTTGTCTCTTAAACGACATACTTTTCTGAAATTTATTTAATTCTTTCTCTCTCTCTCTCTCTCTCTCTCTCTCTCTTATTTCTTTATTATTCTTCTTTTCTTATTCGCAGTTCTCGTTATCCTGTACATTCTTAAAGGGCTTGTTCTAGAATGTTAATAAATCTATTTCTGTATCTATTATATCTTCTCTCTCTTTTCCTCCTTTCTTCCCTCTTTCTCTTCTCCCTCTCTCTTTCTCTTCTTCTGTTTCTTATTGTTCTTTTAGTCTTTCTGCATTCGTATTAAGTCTATAATCTCCGATTATATAAGGATTAATGTCAGTATCGATTAATAAACACACCAGTAGAGACATATTAAGACAGTAAAAATCGCAGCGTCCTGTTCTGCAGATCACGTTGACACTTCGTTTCCAGTATGCCAGGTATCATACGTTTATTAAGATTTCGCAGTGGACTCGATCACATATACGTTTCCAGTCACGTATCGTTCGTCTAATAATCAGCCGATCGAGCTACGAATCGTACGCAACGCGCCTTGCACTACCGCAAAACGCGGCGTTTGCGATTTGCATACAATGGCACGACCTGACGCAGCGTTTCACGCGTTTTCGTTGCTGTCCTCTTAGACATTGCGTATCGCTGATTAACTTCCTGAAGCTGGTGACATTTATTACACAAACTCCATGGATAAGCCAGCGTCTAAGCTTCCATTATACGTCCTCCACGAACATGTCTAAATTATTGTAAAAATATCGCGTATAAACGTACGAAAATTGCATATTTACAAATAAAAAAGACATTTATCATGACATTCTCTTAGGAAAAGTTTTCCATTTTATTTGAGCATGAGAGACTCATAAGTTTTGAAAGATAAAGATTAATAAAAATGTAAATTAATTAATATGCTGTAAATGAATAGGTTCTTTGATATGAGTGAAAAATGTATAAAAAAATTAAACGTGGCACTTTTGTTCGAAGGTCAGCTATCGATAGTTATATAGATGATTATCGGAATTATGGCAGATCCCAAATTGGGTGTTATATACGCATTATAAATTGGTCGAGGTATACTTTTTTCAAGATCGAGCCAACGAATCATCCGCATTAGTGGTGCGTTCTGACGAAGTTCACGTTTGGAGGACCGTTACGCGAAGAAACAGCTATAAATCTGTTGGACCGACACTGATTGCATCCATAAATCGATCGACTTATTAAATCAATTAAATCGATTTATTAATTTTGACGCAGAAATCACGCGGGACCGGTTGCCATCTCTCCAGGGTGATTGATTTATCGGCCTTAATCAATTTCCATGTCGAAAGTTTCGTATGAATAAGTAATTCTTTCTGCGTGGTCCTCGGCTATTAGCAAGTCGTTCAAATATGGGTATTATCCGGATGACTTTCGGCGTCGTGACGCAGCGTGCTCCATTTTTCAAAATGACCAGAGTTTCTCGAGTAGAGAAAGGATCATTATATTAATCCTTATGAAGAGGCACGGTCTTGTAATGAGTACCGCGAAAACTGGTATAAAAGATAAATGAGACAAATTTAAAAAGCAGTTTAAAGATTCCCTGCAACGGAAGCCGCAAAGAGACGTTGCGAGACTTTGTCATGCTTTTAAGCAGTATCCATTACAGATAATGGAGCAATGTGAAATATACACATCGACGTCAGTAAACATGTTATTAATCATTCCTGCATTAAACAATTTTTTTTACAAACATCCTATTTCCTCCTTTAATAGATTTCATAATGTTGATAGGTGGTTTAGAACGAATGATTATCCTTCGATTTTATCTGTCCGTGACTTTCGTTGTTTAGACACGTTACATTTATACAACGATCTTAGTCACGACGATCTGTTATCGTCACGAGATAACAATATTGTGTAATACACGGTATCGATCGCTCCTATCTGTTGCTACTGAAAGATCAGCAATACGTGTCGATGATTATCTGAATGACACTCGACTGTCTTCGAGTGCTCCAATTTGTTTACTGACGCGCGCGAGTATTACCTTGATAGACCTCCTGTTGAGATCGACCATTTTAAGTAGCATTCAAAACTCTTAAATCGTGTTGAAATTATGATGCAGATCATCAGAATGCAGATTCGTGTCTGATGTTTTTTTTTTTTAATGTCTTGTAAGTGGAGCCTCTAAATTAGGTTTTGAGGGATTAATATGTAATCTCTTCCAAGCAGTTAATGATGCTTTCGTGAAAATGGAATGTAATTGATGACACATTAAATCATTAGGGAGATTACTTTTGTAACAATCAACAAACATCGAACGTATAATCAATGATTATAAGTATTATTAGTATAATTGTGAGATTATTAGTATAATTATGAGATATGGTCGATGAATACGAATTCCGCGATTGAAAATGATGATGTTTTCATAAGCGTTTTATATCGAAGATTTCCTCCGATATGAAAGATCAGCTACAAATATCATGTCTTCGGAATTAATGGTCATTGTGAATGCACCTTTAATCGTCGGACCCTGCCAACTCCGCGGGATGCCATGCCTCGAGTCAAGCATTCCTGACACCCTGAAGTGACTGTCGGAACCAGAAATGGAAGGAGAAAGAAAGCGAAGCAGAAAGAGACTGGAAGTTAAACCAAGAGATCGAGAAAATATCTATAGTTCCATGACAATAAAAGGACACACTGTCTCGTCATCCTCACCTATTATTTGCGACCGACATTTATCCAGAACTAACAATCACGTAATAACGCCTTCATCAGAATCTAGGTTGGCCAATTGGTGTTCTCACTTCGTGCTAAAAGTGCCTCAGAGCGATTCAGTTTAAATAGTTTATCTAGAGAACTACATGATTTCTGCTTTGTGGTATTATTTGTCTTGTTTGGAGAGAGAAAATATCATACTAACAAATTAGCGTGATATTGTGTACTACGTATCAAAAATATTTTGCGTGTCAAGAATTGATTTCACGCAGGAACGCAATGCGGAAATTTCAGTAAGGAAATGTCCGACCCAACCTCCTCACTTTACGTCTCTTTGGTCATCATGCTCGTTGACTCTTTTAGTAACCTCATAATGTACCGACATTGCGACGCCGAAATGGCATTAAGAGATAACGGCGCGGCGCCTCAGTCTTCTCATAAATACCACACGCGACCGTTCAAGAGTGTGCCTAGTGCCTTCTTGAAATACTTTATCTTTGACGCCACCCATGAAACTTTAACTAATCATCTGATGTTTTTTAAGTTTGTTTAAAATTGTGCGGCTTTTGAAAAGTGAGATTCATCTTGATCGTGAAATTTCTTTCGAAATATGCTAGTTACATTTTAATATGGTATTATAATTAAATATTATTACAGTAATACTTTATAATATGTTATAATAAAGTAATTACTTTATAATATGGTACTATAATTAAAATAATCTTGTGTATTTATTTTAAGAATTTCAGCATAGAAACGAGAATCTCTTTATACATTCTTTTTGCGTAAAAAAAAAAATACTACGATGACTGTGTTAATTACATAAGAAACGGGTAATATAGCGGATTATTATCACTGTAGTCCCGTAAACTGTCGTAAATACACGTGTAGCAAAGCATAAAAGCTAATCCGTGCAACTTTCCAGTGGCGTCGATTAGCCGTTAGTCATGGAAGAATTACGAAAAGGAGGGGGAGGGAGAGGCGAGACGAAGAAATCGCGTGAACAGAATCAACGACGTGCGAATACGCGCGAAAAATCATCTACGACAGCGTCTCAGCGCTGCTGGTCGGCGGTGAAGAAAATAAGAGTACATCTGCCGCAATCCCTGACGGAAATAGTAGCCAGACTACAGACGGAGTCTCGTTGCACGATATTTTAAGTGATATCAAGTTATTAATACCACGCGGTAGGTATCCCGCGCCTAAATATACATTTTTGGCGCGAATTCAAGTTATCCCCGGCTGGTTTTAATCGCGGGGGGATAATGTTTTACTCGATAATTGGAAACTGTACAACTCTCACGTGGTTCTCTCTCTCTTGAATTTAATAACCTTTAATCGAGTCTTGCCGATAGACAATACGTCTGTCGCCAATGATATCGTGCTATCGATATTCTTCGAAAATAATCGCGAATAATAAACCTTAATGAATCCCTTCGAGTTCGATCGTTTCTTTAACATTCTTTCGTGGTTTTGAAAATTTTCTTTCTTTATTTTTCTTTGTTAGGCAAAACGTCATTACGTGATTCGATGATATATTTGATACATAGTTGGACAAAAAGAGAGAAATTTTTTAAGCATATTCATAATATTCATGCATATTTACATAAATGCTTCATGCAATTATCAAGCGATCGATCAGATGTTTATCAAAATGAATATCAATATTTTATGATTAAATGAGAGACGTCGGTTACGTCCCGCGGGAAGGAGGAGGTCAATGGTCTATCAAAAGACGGTCGAAGAACCCTCTCGCGACAGCCTTAGTGGTGGGAGGGTTGATAGTTAGTAGCCGAAGAAGCATCTGTTAGCGCCAAGCATTCACATGTAAATCAAGCACCACTAAGAGAAATAAACAATTGGAAACAAGCGTGCAAGACGAGCCTTGACGTACGGGAAGATGCGCAAGCAAGTTTCTGGTTTGAAGAAAAAAAAAAAGGACGAGGCGAGAAAGATCCGACGTTGAGTGCGAGAAGGGTGCGTATGAATTAAAATCGTTGCTCGCAGCACCATTGTCACTCGATCTGTCCGATCTCTCCTCCGTGAAAGTCACTGTATATTATCTAAGATTCCGCGCTTCATTTTGCAAAAAGCAACCACTTGCGTTCTGTACCCGGAGGTGCTTTCCAAGTAACGTTAAATATATTATTATATCAATGTTGGTCAAGTTGAATGGCTTCCAATTCAGCTTGGATCCTTTTCAAACGCGACATTATATATAAAACTTATTATAGAGATCTCTCACCGTAAAGAATCTCCATCGTAGAATTTGATCTAGAAATATTCTTTTATCACATAAGAATTTGAATTTAAGATAAGCTCTTCTTCTCTCTTTTAATAGCCTTTATTAGGCCGTAAATTGAAATTCTATATCTATATTTTATTGCACCAAGAACAATCTCGGTAGCTTAATAACCGCGTCACGTAGAAAATAGCGGTCGAGGAAAAAGATTAAACGCCCGCCTGAAATCGGACTCTAATTACCTGAAGAGTAAGGTCACCGCATTAAATCGCCTCTCTACGCTGCGCATATATCGAGGTTCGGTGAACCCACACGCTATCAATCTTGAGACGTAATCGTCGACGTTTCATTAGAGCGGCACAATGTATCCGCGCGAACAATTTCCGTTCGCGTTCCTCTCGGACGTACAAATATCGCTGTAACGGAGCGGCAACATTAATTCGCAACGTAATTCGCATCCTCCTAATTTCGAGTTCTCATTATTTATTCTCCCCACGTTCCAAATAAAGCGCAGCATGCCGCCCATACCTTTCGTATAGTTCGACAGTAGTTTCGTATTTTTTCTCATTAAACCGATATCATTATTGGTAGCTCACACACACGAGAGCGAGAGATAATTGCAGGTGTAATACGTCCCTCGTTATGGACGATTTATTCGTTTCTGTTAATGTTCGAAAGTTAACTGATCGCGATCTGCGCGAATATTTCAGGATCTCGTCCGGTCTTCGTTGCTTTCAGCTTGCGTTTCCGCCTTTTTCTTGTTTCTTACACTTCTATATTGCTTCAACGTATCGCAGAAGTCGACGTATATAATAGCCAAGTAGCAGCAGCTGGTTTTAATGTCGTTCTCCTGCATTTTGATAACATTAAATCCTTGTTAGTTATAAGCTTTATGCTTTGTATAAAATAAAAGTAATAATTTTTACTTCAACATCTTGTGGACGGAATTTAAATTAAGTGCCAGACTACATTACTTCTTGTATACATAATTTTATACACACGTATGATTATTATATGTAAATAAATTGTTATTTAAACGTAAATAACGCTTTCTCTCTTGTATATTTTAAGGTTACTAATTACAGTTCTGATCAAATCCCTTATTGCCAAACGCGAGGTGCTCGAAAATACTTACGATACCAATGTCGATAGTAGCGTCGACCTTGCGAAGTGAGCGAGGGTAGCAATTTCGTCGCGGTTTAATAAAATATCAAACAACTCTTCTCTCTCTCTCTCTCTCTCTCTCTCGACGAATCCTTTTCATCTAAACGAGCGGGTACGGGATTAAAGTGAGTTCATTGAGAATTTCTGAATCACGTTCGCCCCATTCCCGAGGGGCAGACTCGTGCCCGCCAATTACGAGAGAAGTTGCTTCCCTCTACGGTTCTTCCCGTACTTCATCCTCGCCTCTTGCTTACAACCGCGAAGGTCACGATATGCACTCGACCGCAGTTACGGCCTCGAGGAAACAACGTGAACAAGAGGAGGTGACGGTGGGAGGCATCTGGGCACCTGGCCTTTAACCTGCACTTCTTGATACCGCGAGATTCGTGATCCTATATTGCTTTCCTTTTTATTTGTCCTGTGAGGTCATCGATTATGGTAATCGAGGATACTGTGAATCGTTGAGTAATGTGTGAGTAAGATAGAAAATTAAAAATAAATTATATTATACATATGTTGAAAAGGCTTTAAATTGAAATAGGAAAGTGGGTGTAATCATTCTAATCGTTCGACTAAAATTATTCTGTTTATTAATTATAAATAATTTACTCTTTTTAACGTATACGTTACAAAATATAATTCTGAAAATCCACTTATACGTGGGTCTAATTGAAATATTTTTATCTCTGGATTTGGATCTTTTTGAATTTGATTCGAATAATATTACCTGATAGAAACCGAAACAATCGAACCAAGAACATGACAGAATCAAAGAAATAAATGAAAAATATCATGTTTAACGCCGGCGTTATCAATAGGTCTGTTTTCTGTGGCTGAATCAGTACACACTTTTGGAACTTAAAGTGAAATAGGTATATGTTTGATATTTGTCGAAAGTGAAAAAGAGAGTTCTAGTGCAGTCTAATGAAATAGAAAACAGATCATATGAATCACGTGTGAACTATTTTTGCTCATTTTTGTCTTTTTGTACTTAAGCGCTATATTTTGATCTCGAAGATTTATCTTTAATGAACAGCACAATTTCAATGTTTCTGTCACAAGTTATCTTCAATTAAACAATTAGCCTCCGCAATAATAGTTTTTAACTTAATTATTCTTGAGAACAAGTAGTAATTCGTACAGAATTTCCAAGAAGCTAATGTGAAACTTGGCATAAATATTGGTATGAATATAAATATCATTTATATGTGGTGAAGAGTGAAATACCTAGCGGTGGAGAATGACGTTGACCTAATTTCAGATTAGTAACTGTCGCACGCGAGGATAGAACACACATGTTTCATTTGATTTGTGTCGTAGCACTACGAAGACAAGTTGTCCAAGCATCTCAGCCTTTCCCCATCACATTACAAGCCGCATCTTAATTAGACCAGCGTAAACACAATAAATTGGATCAATATTGCAGAGAGAATTGCATATTAACAGAATGATAATTACAAATCCAACATATTAATGGAAGATAATTTTGATTGATTGATTAGAGACTTACGTCTACTAAAAATATGAAATCTTTTTATTAATATTGGATTTTAATACTATACAATTGTATTATTATATATAATGGTCATTACATTTTTGGATCTATTTCTGTAATATTAATGTATTCATATAATATTATACATTTCTATTCAAATTTCTAGAGACATATAATAATAGATTTATATAATAGATAGATATACATAGTGAAGATACATACACTGAGAGAAAAATATGTATACTAATTTTAATAAATATTTATTTGAATAGTGCCAATTGAATATTTATTAAATGTAAACATGTATTTATTTGATACAAGATCTATTAATTTAATTTACTTATTATTATATTTTATCTAACAAATATTTATTTTCCGTAAATAAATATTGTATTAGTACTATTCAAACAATTTATTAAAATATATTTAGTACATTTTTCTCTCAGTATAAATCTCTATCTACAAAAATATATAAAATAAGAACTAAATATGAATTGTAATGGATGAAAGTCGATAAAACGAAAGCACAAAAAATTTGATCGTATAAAGATTCATAGAAGGAAATATCTGAAAGAATATCTATTTCAATAAACTTAACTGAATCTAAAAAGAAATGTTGAAGAAACGTGTTTGTAACGCGCGCTCGTATCCATTCTCACGGACGACTTTCTTATGAACGACGTGTACGTGCGCGTGTCTGTGTGTTTGATCGATAAAAAAATCAATCTTCCTCTAGAAAGTCATCGTGAACACTCATTTTCACGGTCGAGGGAAATCGTGGGTGTGCGGAAGAAACGAGCGACCGGGGGAGATAGAGGTGGAGGCGAATATGCGCACCCTTGCCCGTTACGAGAGAACGTGCGCCGGCTTTCGTGCCTCGCCAAGATAAGTGGTGTATGATTTGGCGATGATTGATGGGGTCGTAGGTCAAAGTGATCAGCGGCGCTCCGGGCACCTCGGCTCACCTGACTCAGCGCAGACCTGAAAGTCTGGAATACCGGGGGCCTTCCCGTGTGTAATACGCCTTCACTTGTATTCTCCTTTGCTGTTCCCCCCCCCCCCCCCCCCCCCCCCCCCCTCTCTCTCTTTTCTCTTTGTTGGTGCCACATAGCGAGTGCTCTTTGCGCTTGATATCGCGGTGCACCGTCGTTCTCGTCGGCACCTTCGAACGGGCCTCGAGCGACGTGACGATTTAAGACTTCGATGCGTGTTTGGATGATGTTTCATTCACTGCAAAACGACATGCCGCTGGCTCGGATTGAAAGAAAATTATCGCGGCGCTTTATAAATGCCATAGGAAATGCACTGGGTTCAAAGAACACTTCGACGCAGTTTTGATTGCTGAGTTTGTTTTATCTCTTATTTTGTTTTTATGTTATCTCATATATTTGAAAAAATAATTGATTAATAAAATATCAGCATTATATATCAATAATAGTAATAATAAAAATCGTTAGATTTAATCGAGATGCATCCTTAGATGTTCCAATCGAGAAGCAACATAACTTTAGTATTTTCAAGCAGATTTTTAATTTATAAGAATGGTCAATCATTACACGGGACAGTCGATGATATACGCAGTAATAAATAAATACCAGTGAAAGTCTCGATGTTGAATACGGGCATAAATTTAGATTTATCGACAAAAGTTTAGCGACGTCGGTTGACTCCTGCAACCCTCAGGGGCGAAAGGAGAGAACTTGCTCGTCGCGCAATTAAAATATATCGACATCCGCGTGTAATAAAATAGAATCTCGCGGGGATATGTATTCTTCACGACCCATTCAATTTCCATCTGTGTGCGTATCGATTAATTATCGATCGGATGGTTAATCACCGACACTTGTAAAATAACAAAATAGATGGATTTGACATAGCGAAAAACGTAGAAATGTTGTCCGTTGAACCTTTGACACCATCGACTGAATGCTTTTAGTTGTGGCATTTAAAGCCGCGTTTGGTAGTTCATTTCGTTCCTAATGTGTGATTCTGAGTATCAACGAGAAAAATGATCTCCGACGTGAAAACAAGCAGAACGGAAAGCTACTCCTTACAAACTTTTTTCAACTCGGTGCATTTACGAAGCCTGCTCAAGCAATGTCGACCGCATTAATTCGGGATAATCAATTTGGACCTAATTGGGGATTACGACGAACCGCTCAGAGGCCTCCAGACCCGCCTCCTCGTCCCTTTTTCTCCGTAGGAACGCGGTCGCAACCGCGGCGCTAATAGATTAATTTATTACGCCAAAGACCTCAAAGACACCGCCCGACTTCGTAGCTTGGCGACATATTAGTATCGTGCCACGGCCATCGTTAAACGAACTCAACGGAGAACCGCGAACCTTCCGCCGATGGAATGTTAATTCCATTGCAATGCGCGCACCAAATGTTTAGGAATGCACACGCGATGTGGGTGACATCAGATCGTTTTTTTAATTGCACCTATTTTTATAAGTCTTCGTAAAATTCGAAGTCGATTTTTACGATTTTTCTAATTACTATAAATTCAATATTAATATATTATATTAATATATATGTATTACATATATGCAATGTCACTAAAATAAATAATTAAATAAATAATCAATAATAATTTAAATTTCTATTTTAACTAGAATTATCATGCGTATTAAATACATTGTATCAACCTTGAAGATTTATACACGCTACAGATCTGAAATTCTTATTAAAAGGAAAGACCAAATATCTTCCCCTCTTTGATTTAGGGGGTCGATTTTATATTTATAATAGTTTAGCCCTCCCACTAATTCATGCTAAAATTAAATAGAATGCGCTTCTCAAGCATTTGCAAAAAAAGACATTTAAAAATTTTCTTATCGATAATGTAAAATTTTTAAACGAATTTTTCTAAACGATTATGTATATGTATAAACTTTAGCCAAATAGGAGAGAACCATATTTGGTTTTGAAGGGAACATCAGACATGGCCGCCCCTAAAAATAATATGTCGAATTTTATAAAAACAATATGTTTAAACATTTTATATTACTAACGTGTAAATTTTTTAATGCATTTGTTTAGCTTGAGAAACGCGTTCTATAATTTTAGTATGAATTAGTGGGAGAGCTAAACTATTATATGTGTATAGGTATGTATAAAATTTCACAAAATCGAAGAGGACCATGTCTGCTACTGTTTCCTTGTAAGTTATACTCTTAATCTCTGACATTTGCAGGCATGACAAAGTACATTATCGTATAATAATATTACTATTCTTCAACACAAGCTAACTACAATCGTCCCGTTACGGTTGTCTCTCTCGCATTTATTAACGTTAGATCTTGTTCCTTTTATGTTCTTATGACATTATCATGCACGGAATAAAACCATTAGTGCTATCATAAACCAGTGTCGTGAACTAATACTGGTCAATATAAACGATCTATTCCTATCTTGCAGTTTTCTCTTATCGTCTTCGGACGATCATCGTCGACGTCTTCACAGTCTCTTCTCCATGATTGCTTTCTGCGATTGCCAATTGAATATCGAACGACATACTTAACACATCAAGTGTTACGAGAAATATCAGTCTACGATGATAAAATTATTTATGTAGAATGTCTGATGAGAGGGAATCGATTACAGCCTTCAATTTACAGCTATGAAAGCTATCATTTTCGCGTTTCTCTAACAATAAATGATTAAATCTAAGTTATTTTATTTGTCATAATAAATAGTTGATTATTTCATAGATCAACATATGATTAAATATTATAAGAAAATTTCCGTAACGCAATTAAAACAAAAACTAGTTTTAGTTTATTCGTTTATTACACATAGGTACAATAATAAGCATACCTATATATAAATAATACATACCTATATATAAATTATAATTTAAGCTGTAAACACAGATATTATGGACAAGATTGACGGTAATATCCAGTCTCGCGAATCAAGTATTTCGCATATTTTAACATTTTCATTTTTTTCTTCCGATACTGAGAGATTTTTAAATGAATCATTATAATTACGATACTTTTCGCAAGTCTGCGATTATTTATCGGAAGA